>MEHQ01003153.1:802303-846075 GCA_008828725.1 Saccharina japonica | reverse complement strand
ATATATATATATATATATATTATATATATACCAAGATGTCAGGAGACGGCCAGTCAAGGAACAACGGGCATCGGTCAAGGGTGTGGATCCGAGTGTTGCACACTAAAACCTAGTAGTTTAGCGTCAGTGAAGGATGAAAACAAAACAAAGTGCCGTCAGTCAAGGGGCCAAAGTGCCGTCTCCTGACATCTTTGATATATATGATACATATCATATGAGTACGGTAGTTTTTAAGACAATTTAGGCTCTTTGATGTTTTATATACGCCCGCTCTGCGAGCTTTTGAGGACGCACACCCGTTTGGGGTAACCGTTGGCTCGGTGGGGTGGCAGTCGGTGGCGGTGCAGCCTGCCGCCCTTCCGCCGCTGCTTGCGTCTGCTGCTATGCTACATATGAACATCGTTTATATGTATACAGCAGTACAGGACACCTAATAAGAAACAGGTTATTTTATAAGAAATCAGGGCTGAGATTTAGAGAAACTTAAGAGATCCAGGCTGAGATTTAGGGAATTTAAGAAATCCAGGCTGAGATTTAGAGGAAAATAAGAAATCCAGGCTGAGATTTAGAGGAAAACAATAAATCCAGGAGTCGTTATCTTGAAAGTAGTGTGGAAAGCACCCTAGCTCAAATAAGAAACCCAGCCTGGACCAGATTCTCTGTTTCTTATTATGTGTCCTGTACTGTATATACTGCTGCTTTGTATTCTTCGTATATATGTACGCGACCAATCAAGTCGGTAGATACGCAGTGTGATAAAAAACGAAGGCATGTTTAATATGTGCGTACCGTGGGGCCGGGGTGGAGGAAAGGACGGACGATACCTACCTGTGGCCACGGCGTGTCCACAAGTCCCCCCCCCCCCCCCGCGCTGAGGATAACGCCTGCTGCAAACCTCAGCTGGGAAGTAGAATAATGAAAATAGAAAACACAATCAACAACGAAAAATAAGTCTAGACTCAGTATCATATGCTGACGATGCTGACGACGGTGATGATGGTGATGATGGTGATGATGCTGATGCTGCTGATGAAACATGTCCTAGATACTCGTAGATCATGCAGGTTGTACGCCCCCCCCACTCTGCGACAAGATGAGCTACTCATAGATCCCACAGATCATATAGATCCCACAGATGAGGAGTGTGTCTGCTCTGAAAGCTCTATGCACGTAGATCGTTTATCTGGAAATCGATGATCTGTCTGATGACCTGTCTTTTACCCGAGCAGCCTGCCTGGGTTTCTTGAATGTGGTCGATAACTTAAAAATTATTGATACCTCGGACAGATCATCTGCAGATCATCAACAGATATATCAGATACATAATCGATTCCCACTTTTTGATGATCTAGATATTTCAAGGCAGATAGATATATGTCCGATTTCGTATGTTCTGTATGATCTGTATGATCTGTATGATCTAGTTCACGTTGCCGGGTGTGACCCGTACAATCCGCACGATCCATGATAGCACCATGTTTCTTGGGTTGGATCTGTACTAGGCAGGAGGTCCTGCACAAAGTCTTTCACAGCGGCAGATGAGGAACTAAATCATCTATCTGTAGATGATCTGTAGATGACCTGTGGATGATGCATTCCAGCAACTAGACAATCTAGATCATGATCTATCTGTAGATGATCTTTAGATGATCTGTAGATGATCTGTAGATGATCTGTAGATGATCTGTAGATGAACCATTCCAGGAACTACAAGTTATTCGAGATCATGATTTATCTGTCGATTATCTGTAAATGAGCTGTGCGAGGTGTGATTTTTTACAGATACACCAGCTGTGACTTCGATCGATTGAATGGTTGATCCTCAACCTTTTCAAGCTGCGTGTGATCCATCGACCGCGCTTATTCTAGATTCCATGTATACTATATTCGTGCGGTTGATTCTGTTTTCGGGTGTTCGTCATACTTCGTATCTGAAGAGTTGGACGCTTTTCCCCTTGGGGGTCCGTAAGGAGTGAGTTGGTATTGGTTGATATCATACTACTATTGTTGCGGCCGACAACGCGGTTGGGCTCCGCGTGTTGTAGTTGTTGTTGTTGTTGTTGTAGTTGTTGTTGTTGTTGTAGTTGTTGTTGTTGTTGTTGTTGTAGATGTTGTTGTTGTAGTTGTTGTTGTTGTTGTTGTTGTTGTTGTTGTTGTTGGTGTTGGTGTTGGTGTTGGTGTTGGTGTTGGTGTTGGTGTTGTTGTTGTTGTTGTTGTTGTTGTTGTTGTTGTTGTTGTTGTTGTTGTTGTTGTTGTTGTTGGTGTTGGTGGTGCTGCTGTTGTCGTTCCTGTTGTTGTTGTTGTGGTGGTGGTGGTGGCCGCAAGACAACAAAGCAGGGTCTGAGACCCACGCATTTTGTCCGGCCCAACCTTTCCACGTCAGCGTACTACTGTACTATTATACTCGTACTACCCTACAGTCGAAGCTACTGCTAAATCTCCCCTTTTCGGGTCTTGAAAAAAAACAAAAAAAAAACAACAACGATGCGTGCGGGTAAAATCGGCCCAAAACAAAACACCGCGCTCATACTTATCATACGATGTTATCAAGCGGCCCTACAGATAGTACTTCGTATGGTATTTCCGGGGGAAACCATACGTAGCAAAATCTGGGACCAAATAGTGTTACTACGGGGGACCATAGTAAATAGGACCAAATATTGTTGAGAAAAAAATGGTAAATATATACCGTACCTGGTAGGTTTTTGTGTCTACCGTAGGTTCTATTTACGTAAATAGGACCAAATATTGTTGATAAATTAGTGTTATTTCGGGGGACTATACCATAGTAAATAGGACCAAATATTGTTAGAAAAATATGGTAAATATATACCGTATCTGGTAGGTTTTTGTGCGTACCGTACGTCCTATTTACGTAAATAGGACCAAATATTGTTGGTAAAAATAGGGAAATACATAGGTTTTTGTGTGTTCCGTAGGTTCTATTTATAGGCCCGAATATGGTTAGTAAAATATGGTAAATATATACCATGGTAGGTTTTTGTCTGTACCGTACCTGGTACGTCCTCTTTACTATGTATGGTCCCCCGTGATAGTAGAACATAGAGGAATGCATACCGGTAGATTTTGGTATTTGCAGTATATATCCATAGGTCCTATATATTTACAGCAGTGCCCCCCCCCGTATCACCAGTGCAGTAGTATATATACGTGCTGTCGTACGGTTGTTGCGGGGAAACCTGCTGCTGTAGCAAACGAAAACCAAATATATATCCTATGTATCTATTAAATAAACTGTAAACTTTAACACTTAAGAGCGGGATACATGGCTTTTTGGGTCCATCTTCATAGTAGGGGAGGCGTGGACAAACCTGCTGATCATTACCACTCTGTACATAAATAGAAGGAATGTTTGTATACTAATATTCAATGAAAAATGTCATTATAATTAGGGACATAGTAGTTCTCGTAGTGATTTTTTTACGGAGTTTTTTGTGCTCGGTGCCTATAGCCCTGACCCTACTCGTATATAGCAGTGATCAGTGCTTGGATATGCTATGAGTTGGAAAGACTCTAGATATTTTGATTCGGCCGGCTCGGGATGCCGTAGCCTGGAAAATGCTCTCTAGGTTGATTGAGCCGCCTACAATCCAATGGGCCCCTTAGCCAATCAGAGAGCGCGAAATAGCCACGACCCCAGGTAGATCCATTTCTCGGGCGATGTCCGCTGCTGGAGGCTGCCCGCGTGAGTCCTCTGTACTGCCACAGCGGCCCTCACTATGTAGGCCCGCACCGGGGAGGGAGGCTTCCCAATGAATTTCGGAAGAATAAAAGCGTACCATCGATGGACAGCCTATGTATATGTATAATATATATATATATATATTTAAAATAAATATATACCAGGTATCATGCAACGTCGTGCATGCAAAGGCGAGTTTCGACGAAATCCTCGCATCTCAACACAGCTGTTTTTTTTTCAGTTGATTTTATTTTGTATTTTGTTTCTTCATTTGTTTCTTCATTCGTTTCTTTTCTCTTTCTAACAAATATCATCAACCGCGTACGAGTAGTATATATGTATTTTCAAACAGACAACACGCGCAGAATGATAGTTGTTGAGAAGACACGCGCACCAAAAGTGGATGTTTTTTTGTTTTGTTTTGTTTTTCTTTCTTTTTGGCCCTATTTACTATACGTATGGACCTCCGTGACACAGGCAGTACGCCACAGATGTTAATAATCTCTTATTTTTGGCCAGACCGTAATTCTTATTGTGTGAGACTGGGTTGAATGTCTTCTACACTATTTTCAGTACAATGAGGTCGCATTCTTATCCCCCCCCCCCAAAAAAAAACAAATCTCAGTCTCAAATGCTTGAGTACCAGATTCTTAACATCTGTCGCGTATTTGTAGCTCTCCTTACGCTGCCGTCCGGAGAACCAGCCAGCAGGCAGGCAGCCCCGGGCTCGTTTGTGTCTGAACGATACATCAATCATCTATAACATTTCCGCAGACACACGTTTCCTCCGCTCTGGAAGCAACCTGGCGATGGCAACATCTGCCACGTAATAACGAGACCCCGAGGCTGCTGGAGCACAGCAAGCAGTAGTAGGGGGTTGTGCCCAAACTCCGACAAAATCGCGGGCTCTTCCTGGGCGGGTTGCTAAGACCCGTGCTCCTCCCGGTCGGCCGCTAAGGTACACGAGTAGCGTGAGAGCCCGACGGTACGGGTAGAGGAAAGGATCACCTTGCGCCTCGTGCCGTCCGATTTCCTTGAGTTGTAACTCGGGACACGAATGTTGTATCGTCCTCCGGTCACGCAGCAGTGACGTTCCTGTAGTCAGTAGTCGGTTTTTTTTCCCCCTCTTCTGAAGTCCCATCAGGAAAAGCGTATTATACCCTTCTAGTACGGGACACCATAGTAAATACTAGTAAATAGTAAATAGGACCTCCGTTAAACACAAAACCTTCTATATTTCCCTATTTTTAGTGACAATATTTGGTCCTATTTCCCTATTTTTAGTGACAATATTTGGTCCTATTTACTATGGTCTAGTACCCGTAATAGTCTTGCTGTAGCACGCGGAGCGCAGGCGGCGGCGAGCGTTGCGTTGCGTTTGTGGAAGATATGCGGGCAGGGGGTCTTTTTGTCTGCTTCTTGTTCTATTCCAAATCCCTCGAGACCTTTTTTCGTCGGGGTGTGTGCCCCCCCCCCCTTCCCCCGCGCACGCACTTTGTTGCGGAGAGAATCGGCTCTCTTTGTGTTGCGGAGAGAATTGGCACCTGAACATTCATCACCAAAGTGGTGTTGAGTTATCACACGTGCTATATCACACGTACATATTCATACGTGTGGTGGTGTATACGGGTGATAGTTCATAGAGAAGAAGAAGAGCCGTGCATCTATATGCAGTATTAATAGTAGTGTTGGATATCGTATTGAAAATTTCGATATATGGATATATCGAAATATCGATATTTCCATATATCGAAATATTGATATTTCCACATAGGAAAATAGAATCTTCAATATACGTATCGAAATATCGCGGTTTCGATATATCCAAATATCGTTCGATATTTATATAATATCCTATTCTATCCTATGATATGATATGATATCATATCATATCATATCATATCATATCATATCATATCATATCATATCATATCATATCATATCATATCATATCATATCATATCATGTCATATCACACCATATCACACCACAAAAAACTTTTGGGGGGTGAATACGATATTACATAGGGTGGTAGGATTATTAGAATATTATCGATAGAAATATTTTCAGGTGCGGGGGTGCAATCTGGGCAAAACAATAAAGTAATTAGATCGCAATTCCAATATTATTATTTCGTACCAGAAATAGAGTTAATTAATTATTTTCGGAGTTCGGGCACACGATATGTAAGTGGGACTATTTTGGGCACCCGCGTATGGCGGGCTAACCCCTCTGGAGACTCGCGTATACACATTCTACCTGGCACACGGCGGCTGAAACTGAAATTACGAACGCGGGTGATCTTGTCATCTTGTCAAGCGCCTAAGAACGGGAAGAGCGTGCTCGCCTCGATATACGATACATACATATCATACGATACGAGTATCACCGCCGTGTCAACCGTGCTCGCCTCGGCAATACTACGAGTAGCTAGACTCCCCGTGCTTCGCGGGTGGAGGGGTGGACACGCCTTGGTAGTGAACGTTTACGGGGGGGTTTGTGCTTGGCGCCTGAAGCCGACCCTCCGACCCGAACCCTCTAACCCTAGCCCTAGCCCGAACCCTTTGCCAGTGGTCAGTGAGTGCTTGGATGCTGGGCTTGGTAAGAGTCTAGGTTGACTCGGCCCAGCTTGGATGCTTGTGCTTAGAAAGACTCTAGGTGAGGGGTGGGCAGGTAGACAGTGAATATTTACGAGGGTTTTTGTGCTTGGCGCCTGAAGCAGACCCTCCGACCCGAACCCGAACCCTATAACTCGACTTTAACTCGAAACCAAACCTTATGCGAGTGAGTGACCAGTCAAGTGCTTGGATGCTGTGCTTCGTAAGGCTCTAGGTTGGCTCGGCCGGCTCGGATGCTTGTGCTTGGAAAGGCTCTGTTAATTGGTGAGGGGTGGACACACCTTGCCAGTGAATCTTTGCAGGGGTTCCGTGCTTGGCGACTGAAGCCGACCCTCCGGTCCGAACCCTAGCCCTAACCCTAACCCTATGCCAGTCAGTGGTCAGCGCTTGGGTGCTGTGCTTGGTAAAGACTCTAGGTTGACTCGGCCCAGCTTGGATGCTGTGTGCTTGGTAAGCCTCCAGGTTGCCTCGGCCGGCTTGTGTACTGCTGTGGCGAGAAAATAGGTCATTCTATGAGGGGTGGACGAACCTTGATAGTAGATTTTGACGAGGGTTTTGTGCTTGGCGCCTGAAGCCGATTCTCCGACCCGGACCCTAGCCCTATCTAGCTCTAACCCCAACCCCAAGCAGTGGTCAGTGAATGCTTGGATGCTGTGCTCGGTAAGAGTCTATAGGTTGACTCAACCGGCTTGGATGCTTGTGCTTGGAAATACTCTATAGGTTGACTCGGGATGCCGTGGCTGGAAAATCCTCCAAGTTTATTTGAACCGTGTATACTGTGTACTTCGGTATACGCTTAAGCCAACCAGAGGAGCCTAAATATCTACCTTATATAGTAGGGATATTCATTATCAAGGTTCGTCCACTACTGGCAGTGAAACGCGGGTGGGTGTCGTGTAGCTGGTGTTGGTTTGTTTTCCGGACCAAAACAGATGTCAGAGGATGAGACACCCCTTCCCTTCACAGCCAACACTTTTTTTTTTTTTTTTTTCTTCGTTTTTTTGCCTTCATTCGCCCTTCCTTGGCTGGCGCCTAACTACTATTTACGGGGGACCATACATAGTAAATAGGACCTACGGTGCACGCACAAACCTATATATATATATACCTATATATACCAACAATATTTGGTCCTATTTACTATGGTCCTCCGTAATACCACCCTGAGTATGTATATATATATGTATATAATAACCGTTTATTGAAATAATATGAAGACCAAGCTGTCCTTGTATTTTACCCAGCGCGGTAGGTTTTTTGCGTGGAGCACGCAGTCCTATATACTGCATACACCCTTGCCAGCTCACGCCCTTGCTTGTTGTTTCTTTTTTCCACCCCATTCATTATCTTCGCCCTTCGTTTCTCTCTTCTTCCTATTAATAGTCGTAACTCAGATCCGGGGTCACAAAGTAGGCTCTTCTCCCTCCTCTCCCACTACGGTTCTTGCCTTGCATTTTTATCGCGAGAAGATTTCAGCACTTTCTTCCCTCGTCAACTCTCGTCGAATATTTCTTACCCACGCAATAATAAGCGCTCTCGACCGTTAGCTGTGTGTCATTTTGAGAATAAAAATTTCCATGCGGAGACTCGAACCCTCGACCTCCAAATTAACAGTCTTCGTGGTTACCTGCTAGACCACCAGGGGTATGCATGTACGAAATACGTCTTATAAACAAGTTTGTTTCACACAACCCCATCTACAACCACGAGGCGATTCTGTAAAAAATGTCCATTTATTGTTTAATGACACAAGTGGAGCAAATCAACGCCTTCTAGGGGTGGCGCCTTATTCTCTGATCTCCTCGCACGAGGAAGCTCAATACTATTAGCATGGAGCTCCTCCGTTGACCACCCCCAGAAAAAAAAACATGGTGCGCCTCTAAAACCGTAGCATGCGAGCTCGTTACATGAGGGACTGTATTTTTTTCCTACCCTAAAAAACTGTTTGTTTTTTTTCAAGAAAAACAAAAAAAACGCAAGCCGATGAACACTCCCATGTCCTCGTACTCGTAGGCATGCCAAAAAAAAAACTGATTTGCGAAACAAGAATGACGCACCCAAAAGTACGGACGTTTTTTTACAAGAGAAAACTAAAAACTAAAAGTGCAAGCCGATAAACAAATCCCCATGTCCTGCTCGTAGGACATGCCAAGAAGAAACTGATTTCGCAAAAACAAGAATGGCCTTCCTTCGACGATTTTTGGAGCTAAGAAGCACCCCGTCCTGCAGAAAAGAAAAATTAGCCAAAAATTCCTACCCCTGATCGTAACACGCGTCTGGTATATTATTCGGCCTGCACCTGAATGAATATCCCGCTGTTCCTTTACAGTGCGGTGGGGGGAAGAGTAATGCCTCGGTAGGGAAGAGAGTCAACCCTCTATAATGCGGTAGGCGGGGGGGGTACTTCCTTTTCATGCATGGCCGTAGTCGTATGGCCATGGACCCTCGCATCCCTACCATGCCTGGACGGAGCATGTCGGGTTTTCACCGACCAGGCAGGCATTGCTAGCACCAAGCGCAAGAAGCGCCGTGAGGTGTTGGGCGAGTCGTATGAGGGGGGGGGGGGATATCTAGTATTCAGACCTCACGATGGAGGCAAAGAAACATGTTCTGATTTCTACAAGCAGTATATACGTTCCCCCGTAATCAGAGAAAGCAAAAAGAGCAAGCGCGTCAGTATGTACGTACGTATGCACGCGTATCAAAGTGCGCTGCTGCGCGCGTGCGGCGTAATAAACTAGTCCCACCCCCGTCAGGAGAGTGCCTGGTTGGTGAAAACCCAACGTGCTCCGTCCCGGCATTGTAGAGATGCGAGGGTCTATGGTCATACGACTACGGCCGTGCACGACATAAGTACACCCCCCCCCCCCCCCCGCCCCCCCCCCCCCCCCCCCCCGCCCCCCCCCCCCCCCCCCCCCGCCCCCCCCCCCCCCCCCCCCCGCCCCCCCCCCCCCCCCCCCCCGCCCCCCCCCCCCCCCCCCCCCGCCCCCCCCCCCCCCCCCCCCCTCCCCCGCCCCGAGCCCGGACTGCCTTGCTCCAGGTAGACGAAACTAAATAAAATATAATAAGAAAGCAAAGCTGTGATGCGATAAAACATATATATATATATATACATATATATATACTTCGACCGTGCATTCTATTGCGGCGGTGTGTAGGTTTTTAGAGTGGTTCTATAAATTCTGACACTACTGTTTTATTTTTTACTACAGCAGTACGTATGTACGTACATAGTCCTCGTCTTTTTGTGTTTTTTTCGTTTCCCGACAATGTTTCGCTGGCGTACGTACACATAATACCAGGTACCCCAATGTCCCTCGATACAAGGACCGTTTGGGGTCAATATTTAGACACAAGTGCTCCTTATATTTACGGACACAGTGGCATGAACTCCTTAAAGGGGTTCAGAGGGCATGTCTATCAAGTGAGCCGCACGAACCCGAGCATCAGGCCTGGGCTGGATCTCTGCTGATCTCCTGCAACACATTCAGGGAGCACACCGTATACATGTGGCCTCCCTTGAGTTCCACAGCTGTCCGATTTTGTTGCCCTCAGACACCGTACCGTAGTCCGCGCGATGGAAGTATCCCACGCAGCTCGCAAAGATGATGAGTTTCGACGAAACCCTCGATCTCACAGCTAGCTGCCGTTTTTTTTTTTTTCTTTATATATGTACAACCCATTTCCTGCTGCAAAAGTTATGGCCCAGCGCTACGTAATTCCGTCTATTCATGGTGCGAGCTTCTGGGAAAAACAAAACAAAACAAAACAGCATTGCGTCAACCTGCGGGAATAATACCAAAAGCTTGCGGGAGCGCGCAGCAGCAGTCGCACTAGCAGCAGCTCGAGCGAGGTACGTATGTACACCGCACCTATGACTGGGGTGGGCCGGCCCCTACACCCTCTCGTGCGACGCAACCCCCCGTTTTTCGCGTGACTTTTTGTTTTGTTCTTTTGTTTTGATGCGCGTGCGTAGTTATTACGAGTAGTCTTCGTTTTGTTTCGTCGTTCCCTCCCTCCCTCCCTCCCTCTGAAACTCCAAAACGAGCGGAAAAGGATCGTACGTATATACATACATATACGCATCGACTATTATGAATAATAATCCCTGCAGAGCAGCATCCACATTTTTATGGCACAGCCTACGTACTTGGACTACACCCACTCATTGAAGCGGTCATCCATATACAAGTCCGCCTCACGAGCGGTTCTTAGTAGGATACAGCTCGCCCTTCATGCGACTCGCCCAACACCTCACGGCGCTTCGCTCTTGGTGCTAGCAAGGTCTGCCTGCTCGGTGAAAGCCCGACATGCTCCGTCCCGGCATTGTAGGGATGCGAGGGTCTATGGTCATAAGACTACGGCCATGCATGAAAATGAAGTACAACCCCCCGTATGTTTGTATATACGAAGGTGCGATCGAAGCGTCACACGCACAGCTTTTAGAGCACAAAATATGTTCTCGAGGCTTTTTTTCGATCTGTCTCACAGGTGGTTGATGTGTCTTTTGAACTCCTACGACGTACGACGTATTTCTATGATGTTTGTTTGTACAGCAGTAGTAGTAAATGGTCCCTCTATAGGGCCGGCTGAGTAGTGCCGGTTGCCCTCTTAATAGTGTTTTTTTTGTTTTGTTTTTCTTCCATCCCATTTATTATCTTCGCCCTTCTCTTCTCTCTCTCTCTTTTAGTCGCAACTCAGACCCGGGGTTACTACTAAGTAGGCTCTTCTCCTACCCCTCCCCCCACTACGGTTCTTGCCTTGCATTTTTATCGCGAGAATACTTCAGCCCTTTCTTTCCTCATCGAATCGCGTCGAATTCTGGAATCGCTTGGCACATAGGGATTCACCAGTCCGTGTGGTAGTGGGCGGAGTATAATCTTGCAGGTTGCCGCGATAGTGCCGGTATTGTTGATTGGCATATACCAGCACTATAGAGGGACCACTACTACTGTATTGTTTACTATTAGTGGAGAATGAAAATTGGCTTTTCGTCGCTCGTTCTTCACAGTAAAAAAAACGACCCCCTGTTTTTTTTGTTTTTTTCGCTAGAGGGTGCGCGGCAGGTCGAGAGGGGGTTTCCATGCGCCTGCCTAACCGGGCCATCCATCCTCTGTGCAACAAACCGCAAGCGTCATGCAAGCAATGCCCCCTGACTGTACGCCCGTCGCGTGACCGATGACGCTGCTTTATGCAGTGGGTAGGTACTCCTATTTAACCCATTCAGAACGGAAAAAAAACTGTCCCACACTAATTCCAAGTAGTTTGTCCCCAATTTCGTAGGACCAGTTCTTGAGGGGTTAAGAGAGATGCGGTGAGACGCATGCTACGGTAGAGGCACACCTGCATACAGGACATTTTCTGAGGGTAGTCACGTGAGGATCTTTATACTAATAGTAAGTAAAACACTGATTTTGGATCGCCGATCGGAAAGGCTTGATGGAGAAATGGAAAAAAAAAAAACTGATTTTGGAGGTGAACAAAAGTTTTTCGTACCCGATATGACCAATCCCATGGTTTTTGAAGTATAAAATGAAGCACATTGCATCACAAAAATGAGGAATTCGGACGATTTTGGGGGTGAGGAGACCCGCCATTCAGGGAAAAAAAAAATAGCCAAAAAAAGGTACACCTCCTCTGTCCTCTGTCGTAGCACGCGTCCTCTTGTTGTTTTCCTCTCTTAACCCTTATAGGACTGGAGTCCCGTTTTGGGGGACAGATTACTTATAATTAGAGTGGATTATCCCCAAAACGGGTCTGCAGTCCTAAAAGGGTTCAACTAGCCTTCTCTCTTGTGCGCAGTGGAAAATCTACTTCGTACGGTAGGTTCAGTTGTAGGCGGGTCCAGTCGATTTTTGGCCTCTCGTAACGGCGTTATTCTCGTAACCCATCTAGAACTGAAAAAAGTCCCACACTAATTCCAAGTTGTTTCTACCCAAATTCGTGGGACCAGTTCTTAAGGGGTTAAGGGGTTAAAACAGGGTTCCTCCCCTTCCCTTCGGGATCGTGGATATATAGTTCTCAAATCCCCGAATAGGGTGTCGCAAGAAGCTGAAAAGAGATAACACACACACAGGCGTTCGTTCCCTCGCACCAGCTATACCCGTACTCCCAGCAACGTTACGAGTAGCCGCCGGGGCAAAAGAACGAACACCATGTACAAAAAAAAAGCTCTTGAATGCTGTGCTCGTAGGAAACATAATTACGAAGCCACCCCCGGGCAAGCCACCCAGCCCAGCCGAGCAAGTAACACCGACCAGCCCAAAACGAAGCTTAGAGTTGGTTCTATAGCGTGCCCTCTCTTATGCCGGGGGTACCCACGATTCTTGTTGTTGTTGTTGTTGTTGTTGGTGTTGTTGTTGTTGTTTTTTTTTTTTGTGGTCATTGTGTTACTTACCCCTCGAAAAGCCACCATATATAAACAAACAAACCTCAAATTCCCCCACCGTCCACGTCACCAGCACCACCCCACCGCGCCACCCAGTCTACCCCCACCCCACCCCCCCCCCCCCCCCATGCGGCACTCGGTACCTTAGCAAGCAGCCACCGGGGGCTTGCCTTTGCAGCAAGCAAGCAAGCAAGCAGTCCAAATGCTCATCCTTTCGCCACCTGGTGTACATTTTTGCCTATTTTTACTGACAATATTTGGTCGTATTTACTATGGTCCTGCGTAATAAGTGTTTGACAGAGTACGCGACGAAATGCTTAGGAATCTCTTGTTTTGGGCACACTGCTCTTATTCCGAGGAGGGAGGGGCGTGTGCCGCTGAGGGCCATTTTCCACTGCTTTCAGTCCCTACAACAGTGGTTTGGATTGTTATGTGTCGTGCAAAACATTCGAGAGCACCAATTATTATTTCTCAATATTTTAACATCCTTTGTGTGTGTGTGTGTTTTTTTTTAGTTTATTAATCGAACACTTCATTTATTTTTTTAATTATTATTATACTGCCCAGCTCAACAATTCGTGTGGGTGCTGTTTTGTTTGTTTGTTACCCTCAGTTGCCCTTGAGGAGAGACCGGGAGTTACTGTAGTTGGTAAGGGTAGATGTCTTTCGTTCTCCTCTTCCCCCCCCCCCCCAGGCACCCGGGAGGCAGTTTGCTGTCTCAGGCAGTGGCCACACCAGAAATTAAATTAGCTCATTGAAGCTGTCATCCATATGCAAGTCCGCCTCACAAGCGGTGCTTTAGTAGGATGCAGCTCACCCTTCATGCGACTCGCCCAACACCTCACGGCGCTTCGCGCTTGGTGCTAGCAACGTCTGCCTGATTGGTGAAAACCCGACACGCCCCTTTCCAGCATTGTAGGGATGCGAGGGTCAATGGCCATACGACTACGGCCACGCATGAAAATGAAGTACACCCCCCCCTCCCCCCCCGGGATTTGCACCAGAAAACTAATCGAGTCGTTCGACGCTGCCGTTTTACTTTCAAGAAAGTCCGCCCCACCAGAAGGTTCTGAGTATCACATCATTGAATGCAGCTCACCCTTCATGCGACTCCACAAAACGCCCTCACCATCCTTCGTGCTTGTTTGCAATCAATGTCCGCCTGATCGGTAAAAGCCTACTGTACGTGCTCCCCCCCCGGCGTTGTAGGGGCGCAAGGATGGTCTATCTATACAATAGTCATACGACTACGGCCCTGCACGACATGCGGTTAATGAGTACACCCCCCTCCAATGTCTGCCCGGTCGATGAAAACCCGACATGCTCCGTCCCGGCATTGTAGGGATGCGAGGGTCTATGGTCTTACGAGTACGGCCATGCGTGAAAATGAAGTACACCCTTCCCCCGCCAGTGACACAACAGCTTAGACGTCGACGCAAGCATGATCCTACCCGTAATGCTGCGCCTGCTCAAACTACTGCACGCATTCGTCGACGATTTGATATGACCAAAACTTACCGATTTTGGTCACTATTTTTCTGGACCCCCCCCCTTCTAAGAGTCAATGCTACGATTTTTTTGGTGACGCCGTTTGTTTGTTTGTTTGTTTGTTTGTTTGTTTGTTTGTTTGTTTGTTTTTTTTTTTTTTTTTGTCCTTGCACCCACCAGTCGGTCAGGTCCTTTGCTAAAAAAGTGCTCCCTTCCATAAGAAACTCACCCTTAGCTTTACGGCCGGGAAGTCATTATTTCAGGGAGCGATTATACTGGAGCTCAGTGCGGAATACACACACACGGTTTGTAAGAACAAGAAAATATACCCCGGTTTGATATCCCGGTTTCTTATTCTCACGGGTGAGGAGAACCTACCACTCTGTTCCGAAATATAAGCACATTTATTGCACTACTATTCAATAAAAACACTGCTCATTTTTCGGGACAGGGTGGTAGTTAATTCATCAGAACCGAAGTTGGCGTGTAAAAATTGAGGGTATGTATGTTTTTTGCGCCCCATCGTGGGGGTCTGATTACTGCAGATGCCCCCCCCCTGGTTGGTGAAAACCCAACGCGCTCCGTCCCGGCATTGTAGGGATGCGAGGGTCTATGGTCATATCCCCCCCCCCCCCCCCTGGAATATAAGAGGGCCGGCCGTACTGCTGTAATCTTGAAACCAGTGTGTCGAATTAAGCTTTTTCTTCGCGTGCCGGACCGTATCGTGCCTATATGATATATTCGACCGAAAAGTCGCTACTCGTAGTCTCTGGAGCAAATTTTTGCCGTATTGCCTGGTACACCCATTAAGCTCTCAACATAGCGCACCACATAATATAAGTACACCAGACAAGAAAAACGAAAAAACGCCCTCGTTTTCATTTCGACGCGTGTCACCCGTACATACGCAAGAAAGTCCGCCTGGCAAACGGTTCTTACCCATAAGATGCAGCCCGCCCTTCATGCGACTCGCCGAACACCTTTCGGTGCTTCGCGCTTGGTTGCAGAGCAAGCGACCAAGCAATGCCTGTCGAGTCGGTGAAAGCTCGACGTGCTCCGTGCCGGCATTTGCAGGAACGGGATGAGGGTCTAGATCTATGTCCCGGGCGATTATTATGGGCAACGCCATGATGTCAGTGAGTCCACCCCTTCCGGGAGGATTCTTTCCCCAAGAGGAAAGGCGGGCGCACACACACAACGAGAATGTTGGCTTAACTTTTTGAAATGCCTCGAACGGGGACGTCACCGGTTATCTTTCCTTTTCATAGACGAAACGTTTCCTTGTAGTTGATAGACGCGACAGACGCGACGTTTCCGAGAAACCTTTCCTTTCATAGACGAAACATTTCCTTTGAAGAAATCCACGCATCACTCGGCTTGTGCACTCCCTCTCTCTCTCTCTCTCTCGCTTCCCCGGTGTCAAAACGGTCAGCTTTCGGTGTGTCTTTAACGAGGTCTACAGCAGATAATCCCAAAACCACTTTTTCGTTGCTCCTTGTGTTTTTGACCCTCCGGAAAATCGGCTATGAAAATCATATCCCCAAGGGGTGTGTCGTCTTGGCGTGCTGCTACTGTATACTGCAGTATACGGGTGCGTGACAAACGTGTAACATAACATAACATAACATATATACTTCGAAGTATACGTAACTCTTTCAGGTGCCGGGCCGTTTACATGGCTATCATACTGTCATCTTCTCCCGAGGGGCCGATTGATCAGAGGAAATTCAAGTTTTTGTCTATATTGTTTTTACGAACACTTTTATTTTCGAGCTCAACGGTTGTCACAGGTGTCTCTCCTCCCCCCCCCCCCCCGGCCGTGTACCGATGATTTGGGCTGTGATTTCGCTGGCTATATGTCGCCGACTAGTTTGTTTTAGTTGACACTAGTTGGCTAGGTGTTGGTCCTATAGTTCGCTGCGTCCGGTAATTTACAGAGTTCTGCCTCTGTATTGCTTCCTGACGTGGCGCTTGAGGATCCAAGTCTATTCTAGATTTTTTATTGACGAAGCTTTTACAATGAGTCGGTTTTAGTTGGCTTGCTTTTTCTGACTTGGCGCGCTTGAGGCTCCAAGTCTAGTGTAGTTTTTGTATTGACGATGCTTTTGCAGTAACTCAGTTTTAGTTGGCTTGTTTTTCGCCATCCAAATAATCCAACTAGTCTAACTAATCCAACTATTATCTAGCCATGAAATCCTGGTAATTTGTGGAGTTCCGCGATTGAGGCTACAAGTCCAGTCTAGTCTTTCATTGACGAATCTTTTACGGTGAGTCGGTTTCAGTTGGCTTGCCTTTCGCCATCCAACTAATCCAACTAATCCAACTAACCAACTATCATCTAGCCGTGAAATCCGGCCAACAAGGCATATACCTTACTCTCAGTCCACAGCCCAACCAACCCATGGTTGGTCACCATTGTATATTAAACAAAACAAAAAACAACAGCTGTGAGCTCGAGGATTTCGTCGAAGCTCATCTTTGCTAGCTGAGTGTAATACTTCGATCGCGCGTACTTACGGATTTTATATGTCCTCATGTAGGATGTACATCCCGTATGAGGGGGACACAATCTGAGGCTGTAGAATTCAGGAAGTGTGTGTCTATTTGTGGGGGAAGAAATAATTAAAGTTAAATTAAAATTAAAATTAAACAGTCTGAAATAAACGTACCAGGTATACTATAGTGTTCCGAATATATAGCGTGTTCCTGATATATACTTACGTAAACTTGTATCATATAATATTTTACCCTTTCTGGACCTTCAGCTCGGGGAAAAGGGACGACGCGAAAAACAGGCCCTTTTTTTTGCGTCGTCGGCGATTGCTTGCGGTGTTCCGAACTACAGAGTACGTATATACGGCGGTGCAAGGAATCGAACGTACGGCGCAGGCGCGGGGGGCGAGATTGTCCTCTACGCGCTACGTAGTGTGCCCGCGCGATCATTCTCGCTCGTAGTCGCAGGATGGCGCATGCTTTGCCTCCTAGGGTGGTCACTTTGTTGCAGTGCAGGGACTCTCTTTTTCTCACCCAAGCTGACAATATATATATATGTAATAATATATAATAATATATACATATACAAGGGGGGCTTCGCCGCGGCGGGCTGACGCCCGCCTGCGGCTACGCGCAATGCCCGTAACGGCGAGGAGTAGTCTACTGAGGTGGATGAATAGCTAAGCTTAGGGCGAACAAAACGACTCCGTACTGCCGAGGGGTGTACAGCAGTAGTATAGGACACCTGATGAGAAACACTTACAAACAGAGGCTAGGTTTCTTATTTACACGAGAGGAGATAATGCGGTTTATACTAACTTCAACATAGCGGCTCCCGAATTTCTTATTCCTTGTAAATATCACCCTGTGGTACTGAGGTGTTCTGATACGTACGTACGTACGTAGGTACGTGTATATCAGCAGTAAGCGATACTAATCCGTTTGTGTATCAGCGGTAATTAGCTCGTAAAATCCAGCATCGAGCATAAAAACATAAGCAACCTTGGATCTTGCATGTAGCCCACGGGACAACTATAAATGCGATACGAGTACGAGTATACGTATACCGGGAATTAATTTGGAACCATTTTTTTCGAAAAAAAGCAAGTTCTCGACTATCACCGTAATTTTATTGGGAAAGTTGGAGTGCCCATCGCTCGCATACGAACAGAAACAACAAACAGTAGTATTACAATAGTATCATAGTATCACACTGACTGGTGTACCACGCACGTATGAACCCATGGTACACAGGTCTGTTTCTGCTGTGGTGCTGGTAGTACTGTATCATACGTGCGTACGTACGTACGTGTATATCAGCAGTACAGCAGTAGTACGTGGTCTTATAAAAATCCGGGTTCGTCGTTGACATAAAAAAAACGGAATCTTTAATTATGCATGTAGCTGCGTGTAAAAAAAAAAGAGCGTGTGTGTTTTGTATGTGCGCTCTCCATCACCATATTGTTGGTAAACGTTGCTGCATCGCCCACCGCCCGCATGTTCACGCCCGCGAGCGCACGCGAGGCCCTGCCCGGTACTATATCCAGGCCGACGGGCACGTAAACCGATAAATTCTCCCGACACGCTCCTGAGGAGCGCATGCCGTAGATATTTTTGGGGTCTCGTAAGGTCCAAAACAGATAATCATCCCGCACGGGACCGTCAGAAGCGAAAAAAAACGACGTGCGTTCGTATGGCGAGCCTGTGACAAATAGGCAATACATCCTCAAACCAACGTACCCCCGTGGCCCTCGTGTAACGCAAGGCCGAGGCCGCCCTTTGCAGAGTAAGCAGAGCAGGAATCGTCGAGCACGATGAGCGAGTTGCGTGCCGCCGGGTGGACCTCATCGCGAGATATCGCGAAAAAGGCTCAAATCTACGTCTAAGAAAAACCGAGGAGCTCTCACACGAGACCACCAACAATATCGTACATGTATTTATATTTCAAGATGATGAAAAAAAATGTGGTCTACGTCAAGTCTACGTAGGTATACAACAAAAAATATCGTATGGAAGTCAATGGCATCCCCAACGATAAGGCGTATGCCTTACAAGGCATGCGCCTTATTGAGTATATCGTATAGTTCTTCAGTGGAGGGGTATAGTAACAGTCGGTAATGGTCAGTAATACGTACCTGATAGTCAGTAATCGTCAGTAATAGTCAGTCAGTTGAGGGGTATAGTAATAGTTAGTATTGGTCAGTAGTACGCAGTCAGTATTCGTCAGTTATACGTATAATAGTCGAGTCAACAACGGTTTCGCCCAATAGTGCTATTAATACCAACCTCTATCGTAGAACGGGTCAGATTTTGTTTTCGGTAGCATGGTTTCTAGACCGATCTTGACTCTTTTTTTTTTTTTTCTTTCTTTTTTTTTCGCTATCTTGGTATTTACAGCAGCGGGTACGGACCCCCACTTTTAAGACCACCCCGTGACCAAGCCCTTTTTTTTTGGCCTTATTTCTCTCTTCTCATGGTGTTGGCTTTTTTTTACTACTGCAAACATTGTCTTACACTATTACGAGGGGCCATAGTAAATAGGACCAAATAGTGTTCGTAAAAATTGAGAAATATGCAGGTTTTTGGGTTTACCGCAGGTCCTATTTACTAGTGTTTACTATGCCCCCCCCCGTGATAGCTGAATCCAAGTGGATTATTTTTCGTGGTGAGGCTATCTACCTGGCCTTATCTCCCAAAAAGTCTTAAACCAGATCCGTGGTCTTAAAGTGGGTATCCCACTCTGTACCTAGGCCAAAACTTTGACAGCGTTTTCTGGCGTTTTCTCTGGGTCAAGAAGGAGCTTATCATCATAACTCCACCCGGGGACGCGCGACAAACAAAAAATAAAAAAATCATGAAAAAAAACGACACCACACTTCTAAAAAAAAAAAACACTTTTTTTTTTTTCAAATTGTTTTTTTTTCTTCTTCGTTAAAACGGGCCCGAAGTAAATTATCACAGAAGTTATATATTCGTACATACTTTGTATGCCAATGCGTCAGCGGGTAGCTGGTTCGATCGAGGAGCTGGTTGAGCATATAGGCAGTTCAAGTCAGATTGGCAAGCTGCGTGATGCACACACACATACACACATACACACATCCTACAGGTATACGTACGAGTACATATTTTATACGTCCTTTTATTTTATTTTTCTGGTGTGCAGATTTCGAGCCGGTTAACGTGGAAAGTTGAGAGTTCCGAGTTTGCATCCCCCCTGTTTTGACATCAGGAGCCTTTTCCCCCCTTCCCCCCCCCCCCCCCCCCCGACCCCACAACAGTTACAGAAATGATCCCGCCCTGCCTCGCACCAGTTACGTACATCTATCGGGCCATTTTTCCCGCCGCCCTCCCCCCCCGAGCACCCCTGGCGGTTACATTTAATTCAGCCCGCACTGGGCATGCGTGTACCGGTATGCTGTGTATATGTACCCCGGACACGCAGCAGTTGCATTTTTTCCGCAGCAAGGGGTTCATTTACTCCGCCTTCCCGCGCAGTAGTTGCATGCATGTGTTCGTAATTTTGGTCATACGGCTATGTATGGCCATGCATGACATGAGGACACCCCCTGTCCCCCCCCCTCGACATCATCCACCTTAGTTCGACCCAGCTTCCGCAGCAGTTACGCCTGTTATTAATATTAGCAGCGGTCGACTAGCGATACTGTTGCACCAGCTACGTATCATTCCGAACCGGCAGATTTCGAACCGGCAGGTAGATGTAGTTACACCGCACCCTTGGGCGTTTGTACCGCCCCCAGGGTACTTTTTGTACTTTTATACCGCATCAAGTATAGATATCCCGCACCAGGTATTTTTTATTATGCCGCACCAGGGACTCTTATGCCGCACCAGGTACTTTTATGCCGCATCGTGTAGTTTTATGTCGCATCGTATACGTTTAGGGCCCGTTTTAACGAAGAAGAAAAAAAAACAATTTGAAAAAAAAAAAATCAAATCCGCTTTTCATTGGTCAACACACGCACCAGCACCAAAGATTAGGATCTTGGGGCATAATACTGGGTGCTGGTACGTGTGTTGACCAATGAAAAGCGAATTTGAATTTTATTTTTTCCAAATTGAATTTATTTTATACTCGTTAATTCGGGCCCTTATACCGTACAAAGTAAATATATAAATCCTCGACCTCACAGCAGTTTTTTTTTTTTTTTTTTTTTAATCTATATACTTCGAATATACCGCACCAGGTATATTTATACCGCAGCATATACATGACTACTGCACTGTTAATATTCCGGGTATGCATTTGTACACCACGACGCCAGGTACTTTTACACCACGCCAGGTACTTTTTACACCGCAGCATATTTTGTTTGTCCCGCAATCTCTATATTTTATACCGCAACCAGGTATAGTTTGGCCGCGCCGGGTATTATACTTTACGTTTACACCGCCCCGAGTATCTTTGTCCCGCTTTTTGGCTCAATATTTGCTGACCGGTTGAGGACCGACCATCATTATTTTCTGATGATTTTCTGATACTGTTGTGATAATTTTCTGATATTTGTTTTGAAATGTCCGCATAGAAGTGCTGCACGGGGTTGCGCGAATATTTTCCCTTCTAGTTCATGTTTGGGGTGAGATATTGAGCTACTCATGTATGTGAGGAGCTCAGGGAATATACCACCATCCCTATAAGGCATTGCTCCGCCCCAATCACTTTCTACACCAGCACCAAGTATAGTTATCCCGCACCGCCAGGTGCATTTATGCCGCACCTTATGCTTCTGTACCGTATATACCAGGTACGATTATACCGCAACCGGTGCATCTGTACCGTACCAGGTACGTTTATTTCACACTTTTAAACTGGTATGGAACATTTTTAGACCGCACTTAGCGCAATAATACCGCACGAGGGTATACATTATATGTGCATGTTTGTACCGTGATGCTTACAAGTATTCTGCACGATACCTGGCATACATTTCAACCGCGCCAGTTTCATTTAACACCGCATCCGGCACGCTTAGTTACCGTACCAGACGCCCGGTACATTTATACCGAACCAGATATGTACGCATATACCATACCAGACATATACGTTATAATAGCAACGCAAAAAACAGGTGCATATATATGTACAGTGCCAGGTACATATATACCACACCAGGTACATCTGGTCTACGCCATGTACATTTATATATTTATCCCGCACTAAACATTACATCTATACCGCACGGAGTACATATCTACGGCACCAGATACACTTGTACTGTATCAAGCACATGTATCCCGCAGTATACATAGCCTATACACAGCCTTTACTACCGTGTTATTGACCCACAAATCGTACCAGATAAACTACCAAATATATATATATATATACATATACATATATATCAATATATATACTAGGTATGTATATATATTTTGTGGTGCACATTGTTTTTTCAGATTGTCCAAAACGCGCGGTGGAGCCCCGCGCTCGGGTCGAGCCTTAGCCTGGACTAGGGTTGGGGTTATGGTTAGGATTAAGGTTAGGGTTGGGTTGGGTCGACGCCTTTCCGTGATTTCGTTCAAAACAAAACCCAAAAACACGGTAAAACCAGCAAGAAACCAAAAAAAAAGATTTGGTACTTTTTTTCTGGTACGTTTTGTGGGTTAAGACACGGTAAAGCCGCGACGCCGTTTTCTTCGCAACCCGGGCAGGATATTTCTAAAACGTGTCCCCCTCCCCCTTCCCTCCTTGCCACCCCCCCCAACCCCCACCATCCCGTTCCTCATCCCGCCCCCCCCCATCCCAACACCCCCCCCCCCCTACCTCTTCACTGGCTTGGTGTTATGATGACGATGGTGGCGATGACGATAACAGGAGGGAAAGGAGAAAAATCCGGAAGGCTCTACGACTGGGTGGCACGGTGAGACCACGGGTGGGATGGGGTGGGGTGGGTTGGGTGACTGGTTTTCTGTTGCTTACTCGTGTAAATAGCCGCTCTATTATGTACTGGTAAAAACTAAAGCGCGTGTTACGCCACCACCTCGTGGTATCATCCGTTCCTTTTTCTTTTTCCAGGCACACTCGGTCTGCAGCACCACCGCCCCCCCTCTCCCCCTTGCCCCACTCCCAACCCCCGCTCTCTCGCCCCCCACCCCATCCCCGGTCTCCCGTCCGTCACCCCTTGCCGAACCGCGCTACGATAGTAGACACATGCTACGATAGAGGTACATAAGGTATACCTTTTTTTGGCTGAAACGATTTCGGAATGATATACATAGCTCCTTAACCCAAAATCGTCAGAATTTTATTCTCGTGGTGCGATTTTTTTTTTCGTTGTGTAGTTATATTTTAGACCAGGGGATCGTTCATCGGGTAGACCGCTCTGTCCCGAAATATAAGTAAAATTTGCATGTTAATATTCAATAAGTATGGTGCTTATATTTCGGGACATAGTAGTATACTTTAGCACTTTTTATTCTCCTCCAAGACCAGTTTTTGACTTACTATTAGTGTAGAGCTCCTCAAGCAAGTTACCACCCCCAGAAAAAAAATGGCGCACCTCTATAAAACCGTATCTGCTCCCGGTGGTCCAAGTCCCAGTGACATTTTGACAGAAGAACCGACCCAATGACGTTGGAGCGCCGTTCATGTTTGTTTTTTTTACTATAGTATTTATTTGTGTTTAAAATAAAGCCCATGGGAATAGTTAATATTTTTGTCTTTTTTTTTTGTCAATTTTTGGGTGACGAGTTTGAGAGCTCCTATATCATAATCAAGTGAGTAGCCCCATAAAAATTAGGTGCTGCCCCTGGATGGCAAACTTCACGCGTCTGTCCCTCATCCCGATCCCCCGCCCCCTCCCGGGCCCCTCCATTCCAAAATCCCCTAACCCCCTACTCCCACAGGCCCGCCCTCCTGTCCCACATCTAATCAGTCCACTCTCCTTTATCATAATCCCCGCATATACCCCGATCCGTCGCGGCGTCCTCATCCATGCTCCCCCCGCCCAGCAGCAGGGGTTTTTCCCCCCCCCCACCTCACGGAGGCCAAAACTCCGAAGAACCTCGAGCCGGAAGTTAAGTGGTATGCCTGTCGCGTGAGTGGAACCTTGCGACCCAGACCCAGGTGTACGCGAGCGTCCTTCTTGCTTCCTGGATGTGGAGGGGGGGAGGGGCGTCGAAAGGAAGCGACGAGGAGGAAAGAAGGGAAGGGCGAGAGGGGCGAGACGAGATGGAAGTCTGTGGGGGCAGGGGGCGGATACAGCGGGGAAAGACGAAGAGGGGTGGGGGGGTGAGGACGGGCAGGACGGAGGAGAGGGGGGGGCGGGCGAGGGGGAGAGGGAGAAGGGAGGGGCGGGAGGGGCGGCAGCTGGCGTGTTTATGAGCTCCCGCGATGAAGGTCTCCGTTGGCTAACGCGCGAGGTGGGAGTGAGTTCGGACCCCTTCGCCAATGGTGGGGTTTCCTATGGCGTGGACGAGGGTGGCGATGCGCTAAAGGGGAAAGAGGAGGGGCAGGAGAAGGGGGAGGAGGAGGAGGAGGTGAAGGAGACGGGAGTAGGGGGCCCGGTGGCGTCCCCGCCGTTTGAAGGTGAAGGGGAAGAGGAAGGTGAACGGGAAGAGGATGAGGACGGGGGGGAGCAGGATAGGGAGGACAGCGAGGAGGAAGGGGAGGGGAGGGGGGAGGGGGAGGGGGAAGGGGGGAAGAAGGGCCGGGAGAAGGAGGAGGAGGAGGAGGAGGAGGAGGAGGAGGAGGAGGAGGAGGAGACGGAGGGAGATGTACATGGGAACAGGGTCGAGGGGCGGCGAGGGTCAGCGCTAAAGAGGAAAGCGAGAGAAAGGGAAGGACGACCGGTAGCAGCAAGAGGAGGAGGGGAAGGAGAACCGGGGGAAGAACCGGGAGAAGGAGGAGGAGAAGGAGGACGACGAAGAAGAAGACGAAATCGATAATGGAAGCGGAAAACTGCGCCTATTATTTTTATGACAAGGAATGTACGAGTACTAAGGTTTAGTTTCATTTGCCCCCACCCCCCCCCTATAAATATATGATATAGATATATTTATAGGTTGGGTTGGCGTCGGTTGGCAACGACGCTGTAAAACACGCCACTCGCTGCGTGAGCTAGACAACCAGGGTGCCGTTTTTTTTTTTCTTTTTTTGGCGGACACCAAAGCTGGCGGTCGAGTAGATCATTTGTGCGGGGTGGAGAACCTTTGCACAAGGGGAATGGTCGTATCACGTAGTGTTAATATGGTAAAGCATCCGCGAGGCAGTTACATAGTAAAACCCATTGCTGTCTCCGGAAGTGGCCACACCAGAAATTAAATTAACTCGTTGAAGCTGTCGTCCATATGCAAGTCCGCCTCAGAGGCGGTTCTTAGCAGTATGCAGCTCACCCTCCATGCGACTCGCCCAATACCGGCGCTTCGCGCTTGGTACAAGCAATGTCTGCCTGGTTGGCGAAAACCCAACGTGCTCCGTCCCGGCATTGTATGGATGCGAGGGTCTATGGTCATATAACTAGGGCCGTGCACGACATGAGTACACCCCCCCCTCCCTCCAGTATTTAAAGGGATCAAGGGAGACATTGAGACGTTCAAGAGGTAGCACAGAAAGAGAAGAGGGATGGGAAGAAGGAGGGCGGCAGAGAGTTGGGGGGATGGGAAAAGGAGAGGCTCACGGGAGAAAGCGTGGGATGAAGCAGGGGCTGGGGGGTATGACTGGCTGGATAGAACGCCCATGCTCGGGAAATGTGAATAGCTATCGAATGATGGCATGACATGGCATCGCATGGCATCGCAGGCGGGAACGATACGGGGCAGGGCGCGCGCGGGAAGGGGGGGGGGGGGGGGGGGGGGGGGGGGGGGGGGGGGGGGGGTGTACTCATGTCATGCATGGCCGTAGTCGTATCACATAGACCCTCGCATCCCTACAATGCCGGGACGGAGCATATTGGGTTTTCACCGACCAGGCAGACATTGCTTGCACCAAGCGCTGAGCGCCGTGAGGTGTTCCGCAAGTAACATGAAGGGTGACGGGGGGGGGGGGTAGTGGGAGGGGAAGGTGCAGGAAAAGAGAGGCGGAGGTAGGGAGGAGGGAAGGGGAAGGAAGGGTGCAAGACAAGACGATAGCCGACACGGGGAGAGGAGGGGAGGAAGTAACGCGACCTTTTTTGCAAGTCTTGCCCTTGTTTGTCTTTTTGTTGTTGTCCCCTTTTTTGTTTTTTCGTCACAGCTTTACCTTCGACCCCGCCGCTTGCTGCGGATTTTTTTTTTTCTTGTATTAATTAAAACTCTTAAGACGCAGTGTCATCATTAATGTAGCCCGGCCATTTCTTACACAAGGGCTTTGATTTCCATATATTTGTTTCCAGAAAAATACGAGAGGCTCAATACGATACGGATAATACTCGAAAAGTGTATGGTACTTGACCGTGGAATTCGCAAGGACAGTTCCCTCGAAAAATTATTACCCATCTACAACATAAGAGATGATCCAACCCCAGCATTTTCTGGAGGATTTCACCGAAAATCAAACCTTCCTTCCTGCTTAAGAGAGTGGTCCAAGACGCGTACCACGCTGCGCCGAATTTTGAAGGACGGGTTATGCATCATTCTGTTAACCCAAAAGTTATTTCTATTTAGGTACATACGTAGTGGTATTGTGATATGAGGTTGCGTATTTTTGGTCAAACTCCTTAATTAAGGAATTACCCAATGAGGCACGTGCCTTTAAAGGCGCACGACTTATAAGGGACATGCCTTATAAGGAACATCCCTGGTAAGGGACATGCCTTGTATGGCACGCCTTACAAGGCACATGCCTTATAAAACACGCGCCTCGTATGGCACGCCTTAGAAGGCACATGCCTTGTACCTGGTATGCTTTAATGAGGCACACGCCTTATAAGGCACACGCCTTATAAAGCGCTGACATATCGTTGGAATCTGATTCGTTCGTGTTTTTTATATGTACGAGGTACAATTCTGAGCGGAATTGTAAAGGACCGTTTAAACATAAATATGAAGACCAAATTGGTACTTAAATGTTCGCCCTGCAGAGTAGTACATTTTTTTAATCTTATTTTTTATCCCTTTTATTATCTTCGCACTTCTGTCTCTCTCCCTCCCGACGTAGTCTTAACTCAGATCCGGGGTCACAAAGTAGGCTCCTCTCCCTCCTCCCCCACTACGGTCCTCGCCTTGATTTTTATCGCGCAGAGGGTTCAGCCTTCCTAACGCTCGTCGATTTTCATCGAATTTTGCTAACTCACGCTCTAGCGCTTTCCGCTCGTCAAGATTGTTTTTTTCCGAGAAAAAACCCCACGAGTATGCACTCGGGGGGGGGGGGCTCGAACCCATGACCTCGACCCTAACAGGGACGATATTCACCCGCCATTCCACCGGGGACGACAACACTCTATATTAAAGAGCCAATAAATGCGAGTGAGTTTTTGTTTGATGGCGCCCCGACACATGCTACGATAGTGGGGCACCTTGTTTTGTCTGAGCTTCTCACTTANTTTTTTTTGTCCATCCCATTTATTATCTTCGCCCTTCCTTTCTCTCTCCTCCCTAGTCGTAACTCAGATCCGGGGTCACAAAGTAGGCTCCTCTCCCTCCTCCCCCACTACGGTTCTTGCCTTGCATTTTTATCGCGAGAAGACTTCAGCCTTTCCTTCCCTCGTCGACTCGCATCGAATTGTGCCTACCCACGCTACTATTAATTGGCGCTCTCAGCAGTTGATTCCGTTTTTTATTTATTTTTGCAAATAAACTCAAAAGTCCGACCCACGTGAGATTCGAACTCCAGACATCAACGTTCAGAAGCGTTCGAGGTTACCTCTAGACCATCGGGGCGATTATATAGTATAATACCATGTTCATTTATGTATCATATGCATATCATATGTAACCTCAAGATCGTTCTTCAAACTCTGTCTCTTATACACGTATCCCATAGACCCTCGCATCCCTACAATGCCGGGACGGAGCACGTTGGGTTTTCACCAACCAGGCAGACATTGCTTGCACCAAGCGCTGAGCGCCGTGAGGTGTTCCGCAAGTAACATGAAGGGTGACGGGGGGGGGGTAGTGGGAGGGGAAGGTGCAGGAAAAGAGAGGCGGAGGTAGGGAGGAGGGAAGGGGAAGGAAGGGTGCAAGACAAGACGATAGCCGACACGGGGAGAGGAGGGGAGGAAGTAACGCGACCTTTTTTGCAAGTCTTGCCCTTGTTTGTCTTTTTGTTGTTGTCCCCTTTTTTGTTTTTTCGTCACAGCTTTACCTTCGACCCCGCCGCTTGCTGCGGATTTTTTTTTTTCTTGTATTAATTAAAACTCTTAAGACGCAGTGTCATCATTAATGTAGCCCGGCCATTTCTTACACAAGGGCTTTGATTTCCATATATTTGTTTCCAGAAAAATACGAGAGGCTCAATACGATACGGATAATACTCGAAAAGTGTATGGTACTTGACCGTGGAATTCGCAAGGACAGTTCCCTCGAAAAATTATTACCCATCTACAACATAAGAGATGATCCAACCCCAGCATTTTCTGGAGGATTTCACCGAAAATCAAACCTTCCTTCCTGCTTAAGAGAGTGGTCCAAGACGCGTACCACGCTGCGCCGAATTTTGAAGGACGGGTTATGCATCATTCTGTTAACCCAAAAGTTATTTCTATTTAGGTACATACGTAGTGGTATTGTGATATGAGGTTGCGTATTTTTGGTCAAACTCCTTAATTAAGGAATTACCCAATGAGGCACGTGCCTTTAAAGGCGCACGACTTATAAGGGACATGCCTTATAAGGAACATCCCTGGTAAGGGACATGCCTTGTATGGCACGCCTTACAAGGCACATGCCTTATAAAACACGCGCCTCGTATGGCACGCCTTAGAAGGCACATGCCTTGTACCTGGTATGCTTTAATGAGGCACACGCCTTATAAGGCACACGCCTTATAAAGCGCTGACATATCGTTGGAATCTGATTCGTTCGTGTTTTTTATATGTACGAGGTACAATTCTGAGCGGAATTGTAAAGGACCGTTTAAACATAAATATGAAGACCAAATTGGTACTTAAATGTTCGCCCTGCAGAGTAGTACATTTTTTTAATCTTATTTTTTATCCCTTTTATTATCTTCGCACTTCTGTCTCTCTCCCTCCCGACGTAGTCTTAACTCAGATCCGGGGTCACAAAGTAGGCTCCTCTCCCTCCTCCCCCACTACGGTCCTCGCCTTGATTTTTATCGCGCAGAGGGTTCAGCCTTCCTAACGCTCGTCGATTTTCATCGAATTTTGCTAACTCACGCTCTAGCGCTTTCCGCTCGTCAAGATTGTTTTTTTCCGAGAAAAAACCCCACGAGTATGCACTCGGGGGGGGGGGGCTCGAACCCATGACCTCGACCCTAACAGGGACGATATTCACCCGCCATTCCACCGGGGACGACAACACTCTATATTAAAGAGCCAATAAATGCGAGTGAGTTTTTGTTTGATGGCGCCCCGACACATGCTACGATAGTGGGGCACCTTGTTTTGTCTGAGCTTCTCACTTAAGGAGCGCCATATACCTCACCGAAAAAATGATTTCGGGAGGAAAATGAAAGTGCTGCCGGATGATAAATATCCTGACCGAAGCATACTCTGAAACATTATTCGTCACAACAAATGAAAATCCGACGGATTTGGGTTAAGGAGCCCGATCGTTCAGAAAACGATTCAGCCAAAAAGTGCTACCTCTACCGTAGCACGCGCCCCCCCCCCCCCCCCCCCCCCCAAAAAACAAAATAAAGGGCCCACTTTCTCGAGCTGTGGCTATGAAGCGTTCACGAACGCACGCAAGTTGACGACATCTACTCATACAAACAAGTATTCTACAGTAAGTATGTATGTACAACTCCAGCTTCGCCGGTTACTATCTTGAGCGACAGCTTAAGGTGTAGAGGTGCACCATGTTTTTTTTTCTGAGCTCTTCACTTAACCCTTTTAGGACTGCAGTCCCGTTAGGGGGGACAAATTACTTGGAATCAGAGCGAAATACATTGTTATGTGCACTGTGGAGTACTAAAAGGGTGAAGGAGCGCCGCCATACCTCACCGAAAAAATGGCTTTGGAGGAAAATAAAAAGTGCCGCCGGAGGAGAAAATCTCATGACCGAAGTAAGCTCTGAAACATATTTCGTCACAAGAATGAAAGTCCGACGGAATTGGGTTAAGGAGCCCGGTCGTTCAGAAAACGATTCCGCCAAAATAAGGTATATACCTCTACCCGTAGCACGCGTCCATAAACCAGTTTCCGGGGGAGGTATATATATAGAGCCCACCCAAGTGACCATACTGCCCTAAAAAAAAACCATTATGGTGCACTTCTACTCATGTACCGTCAGAAATTGGGTTAAGGAGCCCGATCGTTCAGAAAACGATTCGGCCAAGATAAGGTATACCTCTACCCGTATCACGCGTCCATAAACCAGTTTCCGGGGGAGGTATATATATAGAGCCCCCCCAAAGTGACCATACTTCTACTCATGTACCGTAGTAGCATGCGTCGCGATTCCTCGGTCGGGAGCCACGCCAGTCGTAAGTATTAGTATTCGCCTCAGAAGGCAGAAAAAGTGCTACTCCTATAGGGGCACGCCTCGAACCCCGAAACGAGCCGTACTGCCGGGGTGTGTGTGATCATGTCGTGCACGGCCGTAGTCGTAGGATGGTAGACCCTCGTATCCCTACAATGCCGGGGGGGGGAGCACGTTGGGTTTTTGGTTTCGTACCTATAACCTTGTGTTGGGTCCGGTATACACCATGCATGGGAGGTCGCGGTATATGGCATGATGTTTCATGCCATTTCCCATGCTGTATACGGGAGGCTCCTGTGGGGCGCTGAACATGCCATGGGACACACCATGGTTGCGTCCATGGTGTGTCCCATGGCCGGCCCAACTAATGTGAAGCACCTAACCAGGGGAGGGTTCAATCCCTTCGTACCTGTGTTGATGGCGTTGGTGACGGTGGTGGCGGTGTTGGTGTTGGTGTTGGTGTTGGTGTTGGTGGTTGTGGTGGTGGTGGTGGCGGCGGTAGTGGCGGTGGTGGTATAGTGGCGGTGGTACAATAAGCGGCACCTCAAGCCTATGTTACGCTCTGTGTACACAAAAAATACAACATTAAATCGTGCACCAATATATAGTGAGTGCGTGGGTATACATACATGTATACATGGACGTCAAGCAAGAACGCATATATGCACTAGAGCGGGAGGGAGCACAGGTCAACCAGCCCCCGCCCATACTTCACGCGACATACGCCAAACAGTTGAAGCGGCTTGCACTTTCCCCGCAGAGTGGAAAGTGGGATGGAGCTCTTCGCCGTCCCAACGAAACCCTCCGCAGGACGGACATCATCCTCTGGAGAGGAGGCCTTCGGGGGGGGTTCTCTTCCAGGGAGTTCCACGACATCGTCGGGTGGCGTTAACGAATTACTTTATTTTTCATGAGGCCCCGTGGGAGTCTCACGGGAAACTCTGCCCCGCGGGAGACGGCGACCCATGTGTGATAAAATGGTTGACCCACCACACTGCCCTGGGTGACGAAGGGATGATCCACGGAATCCGTGGAAGAGCCATGGGAGACCCATGCTGGCCAGCAACACAACAGACCCATGGGAACCTCATAAGAAGCCCTTGGGTCACAGTACCATGAACGCACGAGTGATGCGTGGCTCACCCACATGGAAGACCCATGAAGCACTTGCCACCTTATAGGGGTGGAGGCTTATTTTCTGAGCTCAACTCACGTAAGGTGCTCACTGTATCACCAACATTTTATCATGACTCTTCGAAGAAGGCTGTTGGCTCAACCCGACCAAAGTTTGTATGAGAGCTGTATGCGCTGTATGCGCTGTATGAGCTGTATGAGCTGTATGCGCTGTATGCGCTGTATGCACTGTATGTGCTGTATGCGATGTATGTGCCGTATGCGCTGTACGCGCTGTATGTGTTGTATGCGATATGCTATGTATGAGCCGTATGAGCTGTATGAGCTATATGATCTGTATGCGCTGTATGTGCTGTATGCGCTGTATGAGCTAGTCCTAAAGAAGCGGTGCTACGATAGATGTAGCATTTCTGGACTGTAAAGTGCTGTCTGAATGACCGGCTCCTTAACCTAACCAAACAATCGTCGTTCTTTCATCCTAGTGTTTCAATATTTTCCATTTTAAAGCTAGGCGCTAGGCGATGGGGTAGCACTTTTTTTTTCCTTCACAATCAGTTTTTGACTTTTTATTAGTATATTAGAGCTCCTCAAGTGAGGAGCTTCATAACATGTACTGTATGCAGGTGCACCCCTACCGTAGGACGCGTCTAAAACAAAAAGTATACGGGCAACATGATCATTCCCACCGGTATAGTTACTCGCCTGAGAAGCTCAACCGGTCCCAGTGACAAAACTCAGTGACAAAATATCGCCTCAGGGGGCAACAACTAGCTGGAACCCCTATACGGTATACCGTGGGATGAGGAGTCTATCGGACCTGACCCGTGGGACACCTATGTATGGGCCCTGCCCATCGGAGGCCCCATGGATCGGTCACCCACGGGCCAGACTTGAACCCTATCGCAGCCCCACGAGAGACCCATGCCAAACTCATGTGGTAAACCCATGCCAAATTCATGTGGTGGGCCAGCATGGTTAGCCCATGGGTGGCCCATGGGCCTGTACTATGATCCCATGGGCCTGTGTGTTATGCAATACATCTAACCCATAGGTTTGTCTATGGGTCACTGCGAGTCGTCCATGGGCCTCCCGTTGATACATATATGTATGGCTGATCCATGAGTTTCCCATGCTGTCAAACGCATGGGTCTCGGGGTGGGCTTGCAGTGCGGACCTAAGGGTCAGAGCAATGCCCCGGTAGAGCTGGCGGCTTGTTCCCTGAGCTCTTCTGACATGAGGAGCTCAATACATCCCCCCTAAATACACATCTTCAAAGAACGTTCCGTCGCGCAAGCCGCCCGACATTTATATATGCGTTAGCCCTCAAAACAAAATACTAGGAAACATATCATACTTACCTTACCGGTAGTTCCTCGCTCGAGAAGAAGCTCGACCGGTCCCAGCAACACACAATTGTCTTAGAAGGCAAAAACTAACTGCAACCCCTACCAGTATATGGTATACCGTGGGATGCGTTCATCAGTTACGCCACATAGTGGCTTTCTAAACCCGAGTTCGATTCTCGGATTGGACACCATGTTCCAAAGATAAGCGGGGCGCGCAGGGTACCCTGTTACAGAGTCAAGCGGGGCGCGTAAAACACCATGTTACAGAGGCAGGCGGAGCCCGCAGGACACCATGTTAAAGAGTCAAGCGGGGCGCGCATTGCACATACATGCGGTTGTACCCTTCGTCTTGTGGGCTTCGCCACGAGGGCTTCGTAGAAATGTTCTACAAGACTCTCGTATTGGTTCTGGTTTTCGGCATCATGCAGTCGTCCGTGGGCCGCCCAACCACTACTAGTCACGCAAGCGCTCAACGCTTATCAGACTAGACCCTATCGAGGTCATGCATATGCTACGTGCCACCCGGGTGAGCATCGGTAGCAGCCTGAGTCCCGCACACCTGAGCTCTCGCATCCCCTAGCTGGTTCTTTATTTCATTCAGTGCATGGGAAAAGAGGAATGCCCAGCAGGCTCAAAGCACAAATCTTAAGCTTGTTGCTATACGCAGGAAGGCTTGTTTTATCAGGGATTGGCTCATCATTGCCCCCGTTTCCTCACCCGCCTACCTATAACCCCTCGACGCCGGAACTCCCGCCCGCGTGGACTCACTGCGCTACAATAGGGACCACGGGTCGCCCACAATAGGTCTCCCGTTGTTATATGTAGTTTACGCATGGGAGCAGTCCCGCGATAGGGGTACCACTTTTTGGCTCAATATTTTCTGACCGGTTGAGCTCCTCACGTGAGTAACCACCAGATACTGCTATTATTCTACTGGTATGTATGTTTTCGGACGACGGCATTGGAAGTTTTGGTCGGGTTTGCGCGAACGAATGATTCCGAAATCATGTTTCTGGTGAGATATTTGAGCTCCTCATGCGAGGGAGGAGCTCAGAAAATTCTGCTGCGCCACCTACCGTGGGATGAGTCATGGGGGGGCTCCTATTCAAGAGCGCCCTGTGACAAGCGAAACGAAGCGCCTCACACCTATTAACACACACACTGCTCTTATCTGGAATGGGAACTACATATAGCTTTTGACGCATGGTACGGGTAGAGGCTCACCATGCTTTTCCTGAGCGTGGTGACTTGAGGATCTCTGTACCTCCCCCAAACCCATTTCAATATCATGGCCTTAGACGCATGCTACGATAGAGGTGCACCATGTTTTTTCTGAGCTCCTCACTTAAGGAGCGTCATACCTCACCGAAAAAAAATGATTTTGGAGGCAACTGCAAGTGCTGCCGGATGAGAAATCTCCTGTGACCGAAGTATAGCCTGAAGCGTATTTCGTCACAAGAATGAAAGTCCGACGGATTTGGGTTAAGGGAGCACGATCGTTCAGAAAACGATTCCGCCAAAAAGTGCTACCTCTACCGTAGCACGAGTCCTGTAACCCGTTTAGAACTGGAGTCCCGTTTTGGGGACAAATTACTTATAATTAGAGTGGTTTGTCCCCAAAACGGGACTGCAGTTCTAAAAAGGTGAAGTAAAAAATGAACAATATGGCAACACAAGAATGAGAAAATTCCGACGTTTTTGGGGTTAAGGAGCTCCGTCATTCAGAAAAACAATTAGCCAAAAAAAGGTATACCTCTACCTCTATTGTAGCTTACTTCTTTCAGTATAGGCGGGACATTCAATGCCGATTCGAAAACGGTATACCTCTACCTCTATTGTGGCTTACTTCTTTCAGTATAGGCGAGACATTCAAGGCCGATTCGACCGCTCTTTGAAATCCTGAATGCTCTTACATCGGGTACTCTTAAATAGGGGTATACACCTCCACTGTATTGAAATATGGTATGTATTTGACCCCATGGGTCGCCCGCGAGTCTCCCACGGGTTTCCCGTGCACCGCCTATGCGCGTACCGGCATAGGTCGCCCATCACGGATCGTCCATCGACCTCCCATCGTTAGTAAATGTCAACTGATCCGTCCATCGATATCCTATCGTTAGTAAATGTATCTGATCCCTAGATGTGCCACCAAAGCAATCCCACGGTAGGGGTACTGTACCCCTTTTTGACTCAATATTTTCTGACCGGTTAAGCCCCTCACGTGAGTAACCACCAGATACTATTATTATTTTACTGGTATGTTTGTTTTCTGACGACCGCATTAGATGATTTGGTCGATTTGTGCGACCGAATGATTCCAAAGTCGTGTTTCGGGTGAGACATCGAGCTCCTCATGCGAGGAGCTCAGAAAATTCTGCTGCACCCCTACCGTGGGATGAGTCACCATGGGACAGTATTTCTGACCTATAGGGTCTCCCGTGGCGCTCCCATGTGTGGGCCCGTCACCCATCACAGGTGGCCGAGGCCGAGGCCGGGACCCCCCCCCTCCCCCGCGCTTGCACAATGTCGCTATAAGCCGTACGTACACAAAATCATTGTGGAGAGACGTAAAAAACCATGTAGCACGCACCAGTAGGCGGGTATTATAACGAATTGAGAGGTTGTCGACACCTTGTGGGATTTGCTATGATATCTGCATTGTCCAACGTCTCCACACACGGGTGTTTGTTTTCGCCCACGTTTTGCAAGGGGGGTGGGGGCGAGTCTCCGCCAACCTGTGGTGGAACTCCCACCACGAGTCATCTCAGGATCTGCCATGGTTCTGCCTTGATTCTGCCATGGGGCTCCCACCAACAATCTCCCATGTGGCTTTCAATGAGGAGCTCGATGATACCCCATGAGCCTCCCACGGGACACGCATGAGCCTCTTCTTTGAAGGGCGTGCCCAAGGTATCATACCGAAACAATATCGTCGAGTTCGCGCAGGGGTGCGGTCGTTTTTCAGCGAGATCGCTTTCTCGACAACGGTTATGAGTGCTAAAAATAGCCGAACATTATATTTTTCTGAAGCAAGGGTGTCAATCAACCATATCATTTTCCGGAAACACCTCGCTTGGCATTGACAACTTGTATGGGTGCTCAAAAAAAGTCGAACATTACATTTTTCGGAAGGTTGTCATGTCAACCAGATCGTTTTCCCCGAAAAAATATTGTTCGGCATTGCTTGGCAAACCTTTCCTGTTCTGGAAGAATCGAGCGCTGAAAAAGGATTCGCACCCCTCCCCGCTGCTGCGTGAGCTCCAAACTCTTTACACGGTATGATACCTACAGAAAATGCCAATATTGTACATGTCGTCGGCATTGGGGGCGGGGGGGCGTTTTCATCGATCAGGTGGCCGCTAACGTTGTCGGAGTGGGGGGTCAATGGCCAATGGTGAGGAAGGGGGTCCTGAAGGACCACGCACCCACTGGTTCCTTTAAATATGATGTTTGCGAATAATTTGGTAGGAACCAATTTGGTGTTTTTTTTTTTTTGGTCTGTTTTCTATGTAGAAATGACCCCAACCCATGGAACCTTCCTAAAAACCTTCCTAAGAACCTTTCTAAGAATCGTCCTAAGAGTTTGCCCAACCCAAGAATAGTTAGGTTAGGAGTGGCATTTTGGCCACATTTGGCTAGTTATCCTTGGATTGGATTAACTCTAAGGAAAGTTCAGGGGTCATTTTTATCTACTTGTAGGAGACAGACTACGCGAAACCCAACCAAATTGGTTCCAACCAAACTTTTCGCAAACACCCTATTTACGTATATATTACGATGTGTTGGCATTATTGGTGCTCTGTATGATAGTTGTTTTATGAATATTCGACGTTTAGCTGTAGCGCTGTTGTTACTGTTGTTGTGCTCAATATTATTATCGTTGCCATCGTCAACAATGTGTATATAGCATGAAATACCTTCAACATTGATCACCCATAAGCACTACCTTCTCGAAAGAAGAACGCCACAGGAACGACAAAAACGCCGTCTGCACGAGGTCTAACTCCTTTCCGTATACCTACTTCCGGCTTAAGCTATCCACTCCACTCGCTGCCCTTGCCCCTCCCTTCTCATTACGTACACGCTCAGCTTCGATTCTAAATCTTAAGTCGCATCCAAGCTCCATCGCCACGCCCTCGGTGTGGTTTTGTGACCCCCCCCCCCTCTTGCGGTCCCTAAGCTGCAGCTCGAAGCGCGACGCCCTCTCCTCGAAAGGGCGACCTGTGTAGTCACCGAGATAGTTTGGGGTAGGCGTTATTCCTTCACCACCCCCTTCCTTGACATATATGCTCCATACCCCCCCCCCCGCGATGCTAGCTGCTAGCTGGTCGACGAAGTTGCTGCCTTCCTACTCCGAGGCACCCAAAGCTTTCCACCGCTAAAGTGTCAGGTTTGCGGCTCCATTATGTTGTTGCCATGTTTACCATGCCACAAAATCGTGCAGCGTAAGGTTGATGCCGACCACCCATCATTACATGAGCATCTCACAATAAAGAAGAAGCCCAATGGAATCCAAAACCACAAATATGTCTATGCAATTATTCTACTATTTTTATGGTTGTTGAGACTATACGTAATATTCTTGTTTTTATGATTTGATGCTGCACATTCAGTTCCCGGGACTCAGAAATCCGACAAACATGATACTTTCGTACTACAGTAACAATCTACATGTAGTAGCCGGTGGCACCGAGTTGTTGGCAATCGCCAGTACTTGCCATGCCTATTGGGGGCGACAGTGGCCGACTGTCGATAGGTGATCCATTATCTGCACGTGACAGACCATGAACATGCAGAAGGAACACATACATCACGCAACACGGGAGTGGGTGAATGATCCATCGCTCATCACTATCATCATCAGCAGCAGAAGCATTACCATCATCGTCATCATCATCATCATCGTTACGATCCATCATCATCACCACCAGCATTAGCATCATCATCATCATCATCATCCTCACCATCATCATCATCATCATCCTCACCATCACCATCGTCATAATCATCATCATCATCATCATCATCATCATCATTAGCATCATCATCATCGTCATCATCATGATCGTCATCATCCTCACCATCGCCATCGTCATCACCATGATCATCATCATCTTCATCATCATCATCATCATCATCATCATAATAATCATAATCATCGTCATCATCATCATCATCATCGCCATAATCATCATCATAATCATAATCACCATCATCATCATCATCATCATCCTCACCATCACCATCGTCATAATCATCATCATCATCATCATCATCATTAGCATCATCATCCTCATTAGCATCATCATCATCGTCATCATCATGATCGTCATCATTCTCACCATCACCATCGTCATCACCATCATCATCATCATCATCATCACCATCATCATCATCATCATCATCACCATCATCATCATCATAATAATCATAATCATCGTCATCATCACCATCATCATCATCGCCATCATCATCATCATAATCATAATCACCATCATCATCATCATCATCATCCTCACCATCACCATCGTCATAATCATCATCATCATCATCATCATCATCATCATCATTAGCATCATCACAATCAGTAGGTATTCACTGTTTTTGGGCCTGGTGGCTGGTTATTCTATCATGACATATTATATGTGTCATGCTCTTCTGGTCTTCTCTGGATCTACGAGTTCGTAGAATCATTCTTGTTCTCTTCGTATACACATATATACATGCGTTCATGATAATCTGGACTTCCCGCTTGTAGTATTGAATTATCGGTTAGCCCTGTGCCACTCCTATAATACTGCTGTGACCTGGCTGTGACAACGCATTTTCCATACTATCCTTCCTGGCGGAGCAACGAGGTAATACTAATATTATACCCAACACACATTTTTTAGATATTTCATACATATTAGATAATGTATACATGCATCTATCTGTATACATATTATACGTAGGCGTACGGGAACGAATAACACATAACATACCTTGTCTATACCAGGTGTATATTATCATAAATACCACATAATACATGTTACATCCCTGTGTCCATGCATTCGTGACATATCATACGATACGAGCTGGGCCAGCCAAGACTCTGCTAGAACAGTCAATCGGCTATGCCCCGCTCAATAATGCGTGTTTTGACGTGATTTTTTGACACGGTGTTCCTTAAGTATCAATCAACCTTTTCGATGTCATCCCTTTTTGTTTTTGTTTTTTCCTCGGGATGTATGACCGATCCAACGATCCGTAAAAATGAAAAAGTGGTCATAACAGGTCCGAAAAAAAAAAGAAAAAAAAGGGATGACACGGAGTGCATTCGCATGTGTGTTTCGAATACGTGGTAAAAAATTCAGTTCGAAAAGTGAAAAATTGAGCGGGGCATCGCAGTAAAACTGCCGTTTTCGTAGTTACTTGTTTTCAGTATATAATCATGTTTTTGTTATATCTCTTGATGGGTGATGAATTCGGCAATGCAACTTGCATCGATCGCCTCCTTGTGTCTCAAGCATTGTCTACACCAAATTTCAGCTTGATCGGGAATGGCGATTTTTTTAGCTGTCATGTGAAATTAGCGTCGAAATCTGGTAAAAAATCAGATTTTTTGGTACTTTTGGGTTTTCGCGTATATCTCGGCGAAATCGAGCCGGTTTTTTCAAAAGTCAAGAAAAGTCCATACACTATTTTTTTTTGCATCTCCAATAGTATGTCAGGATCATCTCTGCCAAATTTCTAAGTCTAACTCGTAAAATTGGCGGCGCTATAAGCTCACAACAGAAAATCCGTTTTATGGCTGGCCCAGCTCGTACATGTTTTAAGTAATTGGTTTAGAGTTTCTCGTATATATACGAAGTATATTATACTTCGTAAGTATGTATACATACTGTACTTACATGTGTGGATGGTGTCATTGAAACAAGCGCTGCAAATTGCCGGATGACAAAAAAAGGAACAGCATACCTGGTAGGCAGCTTAAGATACAGGATACAAAATAAGAATACGTGATGCGAATGAGGCAGGGGTAAGGCAAAGCTCAAGCCGGAAAAAGTATAGGTACTCGTACATAAGGGAGTGAGTATATTTTGTGAAGAGAAAGAGAGAGAGAGCTCTGCTTGTTTCTGTAGATTTTTTTGTTTCGGAGTGCTATGGGTGATGAACGTTAAAGTTCATTCATGCCATACCTTGTTCAGGATGGTAAGGGCCCGAATTAACGAGTATGACATAAATTCAATCTGGAAAAAAATAAATTCAAATTCGCTTTTCATTGGTCAACACACGCACCAGCACCAAATATTATGCCCCAAGATCCTAATCTTTGGTGCTGGTGCGTGTGTTGACCAATGAAAAGCGGATTTGATGTTTTTTTCCAAATTGATTTTTTTTCTTCTTCGTTAAAACGGGCCCTAAGGAGTGCTTATGAGTGATCAACGTGATGACGTTCATCATAATGCCGGGTAGATATAATGATAATGACAATACAGTAAAACAACCAGGTACACGCTGTATAATACCAGGGAAATAAATTAATTGACTTGAGCTATGATATGAATATATGATAAGTCTTGGCGGGAAGCAGACATAGAAGGGTGTTAGACTGTACGCATAGGTTTCCTTGGTTTCCGTGGTTTTCTGCTTTTTGGGAATTTTAGGAGTGATCAACGCTGAAGATCATGCTGCACATTGTCGGATGGCAAATATGATAATAATAATAGTAGTGACCGAAATCAGAATGCTACGGGTATTTCACTCTCTATTGCCTTTTCTGCAACAGTACATACTGTAGTACTGCATTCTCGACCCGTGCTACGATACAGGGGTTACTGCTAAGGCGTTAGTTCGTTGGGCTATACTGGTAAAAGGTTAACCAATCGCCTACCCGAACTAAGCCTTATAACACTCCCCCCCCCTGGACCGGCGGGATATTCAGGACAGACCGGATATACGGGTCGTCATGTCAAAGTCAATTGGCCTCGCGGTTCCAATGCTATGGGGACCCAGAGAGAGTATTTTTCAGGTTCTTGACATGAGGAAATTCACTTTTCTTAAAAAGTATTTTCATGGTGGAGGTGTTTTGGATACACTATTTTCTGGATGACAAGGCTGACTGGTGGTACGATAAGGGGGGGGGGGTACCCCCATTTCCACTACCGAGTTTTGGCCACTCGGACGAGTGGCCCCGAATCTAACGAAAACGTGGACCTTAAACATAATTTGTTTCGCGTTACGTAACAAAGCCTCCATTGGCGGTGCTTGATGAACAACAACAACAAAAACACACATAAAAAAAAAAACGTTATGAGTACAACGCAGTAAAGCAGTCACTCTGCCGAGTGGCTCTTCACAGGGGGAAAACAAGCACCCCCCCCTAGCACCAGTCGGCTCCTTAGCCCGATATCGTGGGAAGGTCATTATTATCAGGACGCGTGCTACGGTAGAGGTAGCACGTTTTTGGCTGAATCGTTTTCTGAACGATCGGGCTCCTTAACCCAAATTCGTCGGACTTTTCATTTTTTGTGGCGAAATAATGTTTCAGAGCATACTTTTCGGTCATGAGATTTCTCATCCGGCAGCACTTTTATTTTCTTCCTTGGCAAAATCATTTTTTCGATGAGGTATGACGCTCCTTAAGTGGGGAGCTCAGAAAAAAAAACATGGTGCACCTCTATCATCGCAGCATGTGTCTCACCGTTGTATACCTCAAGGCCATGGCATGGTGCATCGGGTACCACTTTTGCATATTTGGCAAAAGTCTGTTTCTGGGCGAGCAATGAGCTCCTCAAGGTAGGAGCCCCAGAAAAAAACGAGGTGCCCCTCCACCGTACCTTGGTTGTACTGTATGCAGCATACATACGTGGCGGGGAGTGTATTGATAGACCTATCGAGAAATCCCACGGTAGGGGTGCCACTTTTTGGCTCAATATTTTCTGACCGGTTGAGCTCCTTACGTGAGTAACCACCGGATACTACTATTATTTTTTCTGGTACGTATGTTTTCGGACGACCGCGTTGGAAGTCTTGGTCGGGTTTGCGCGAACGAATGATTCCGAAATCATGTTTCTGGTGAGATATTGAGCTCCTCATGTGAGGATCTCAGAAAATTCAGCTGCGCCACCTACCGTGGGATGAGTCCAATATCCTTACGCTTGTTGCGTGCAGTACCAGCTCGTACGTAGAGTATATCTGGTGCATGGCACCTGATATCAGGTGTACACAGCACCCGAAAGCACACTTCATGCATATATACGCGTATGCTGTGTCGACGGGCGGTATTTATGATACACCCATTCGCGGCTCGATCGTACATAACAAAGGTTCACACCACATAATAAACTGTAAATACATGCTGATGCTAGATGCCATAACCAACGCATACATACATTGTACTACGGGTATAAAGCAGCAAACCTCGTGATACGGACGCCCCCCAACACACACATACATGCACTCAGTGGTAAGCGCATGTGCTCGTATGTGCCAGTAGTACATCACAGTACGCATTCGATAGTAGTAGTAGTAGTAGTAGTAGTAGTAGTAGTAGTGGCCTTACTCGTGGGAAGCTTCGATCTGAATTCTTCTCCGCCTCTTAATGCTTGTCTCCCCGCTACACCACATGACCGCACGGTGGCCGTCTATGATTTTTACCGCTACACACAACGATGCCCGTGCTAATTAATGCCTTACTACTAGTAGTACTGGACAATATCTTACTAATAGTAACAACTATTCACTAATGTTGCGGGAAAACCATTTAGGCGCAACCCTGTCGTGTATAGCATGCGTCTGCCCCCCCCCCCCAAAAAAAAAAAAAAAAACCCCCCCCCCCGCTATTTCACGCCTCCTCTCCTTCATGCAAGTTATGCATCTCGGAGTCGAACTCCCAGGAGGCATTGTTCATGTCAAGTAGGTTTGCAGTCCGCGTGCACATATTATACATACCAAATACATTACTATAGTTGCCTTTTCTCGACTGGTACGACTGACTCAAGACGCGAGCTCAGAAGGAAATGTGTCGCACTCTATGGGCGATAGGAACCAAGAGACCAAGGCGGCGGGGGGGGGGGGGGGGGGAGGGAGACGGGGAAGAAGAAGAAGAAAAAGAAGAAGAAGCCACCTTTGAGCACAGCTTATTCGAAAGGCCGCAGGCCGTGAAGCACCCAGCGGTAAATGGTGAACCCTACGGAGAACAACAACCTAGCCAAGGCCGGCGGTCGTGTTTCCGCTACGGAGAGAAGGGAAAGTGCCAGTTCACCTGCATGGCCACGGCTTGTTCGTGCAAAAGGATGAGAGGACCGACCGCATACCCTTTTGCGGGAAAAAAACGGAACCCTATGCGCGATAAATATATCCAAGGACATGCACTTCCCGGGGAGGGGGGAAGATAATCAGTTCACCTAGGCCTGTCACCACGGTTTATGCCGAGAAAGTCGCTGAAAGCAAACACGAAAAGTCTTATGGGAAATGCTGAACACCCTGCGTGCAATAGCATACTCAAGGAGGCCATACATCGGCGGGGGGAGGCGCGAGGAGGACAGGGAGACCCACGCAGTTCTACTTCGTACGAAGTATGACCACAGCTTGTTCAGGAAGCGCTTAGCCATACGCTCGATATACACCAGGGCCATGAACCTTGGCGCGGGGGGGGGGGGGGGGGGGGGGGGGGTGGGGGGGGGGGGGGAGGGAAGTTCGCCCGTCAGACTACGCGGCATGTATTCAGAAGATCGCAGAGACCGTAATATGTTCTGCGGGGAAATTCCAAACTCTGTCCAAGATCACGCACCGGGGGGAGAGGGGTTATCAGGGAAGACACAATTTTCCCAGTGACCACACACACACGGGTCATTCCGGAGGTTTCGGGCCGTCACACATTATGCGGGAATGATGAGCCCTATGCACGATACTTATCAAAATACCCTATGCCCCAGGAACAGGGAGGGGGAGAAGGGAACTACAGTAGGACCTGTGCCCACAGCGTCTCCAGAAAATCGTAGACCGTAAAATTATCCTGCGGGAAAGGCGGAACGCCCTTCCCATGCACCGGGCGGGAGGGAGGGAGGGAGGGG
>MEHQ01003153.1:742231-799136 GCA_008828725.1 Saccharina japonica | reverse complement strand
GTTATATGTTTGTGCCACGGCCGTAGTCATATGACCATAGACAACTCGCATCCTCAATGCCGGACGGAGCGCGTTGGTTTTTCCAACAGGGCGCGACATTGCTTGCCATCAGGCGCGAACGCACGTGAGATAGGTACTTGGCCGGCGGTCGCCATTTGGAGGCTGTGAGCTGATACTGCTTAAGAACGCGCTTCTGAGGCGCGACGTGCTATGGACGCACCAGCTTCATGAAAGTTAATTATAATTTCTTGGTGTGGCCACTTCCAGAGCACGCCACCGGCAATGCAGGTTTTTACTAACTGTCAAAACTTGCCTCGCGGCCACGCCACCTTACATATTAAAACTACCGTGATCGGACATTCCCGTCCCCGGGGGGGCGGGGGGGTACTAATTTGTTGCCCGCATTGCCTCACCGAGTATATTGGCCATTGAAGAGCGAATCACTTTTCGAGATGAGCACACCGTTCCTAATGTTGGATTAGGGGCGGGGCGGGAAAAGCCATCATCCGTGTCACCTGTATCACAGACTCCGCTGCCCCAGACAGGCCGCAGAGGACCGTTCAGAAACAAAACGAGGACAAAATGCGTGGAGGGGGGGGGAGCGGGTACGTCGTAGAGTTTTTGATTAGCAAATTATTTTTGCACGCGGGTCCCTTAGTCGAGATCTCGCCACTAGACGCGCTATTTGTGGGGGGGGGGGGGGGGGTCGTACGTAGAGTTTTTGTTAGCCAAATAATTTCTTGCCGCCGGGTCTCCTTAGCCGAAGAATTCTCCCCAATAAGACACGCGCCATTTATGGTATGCCTTGCAAGACATGCACTATCGATACACCACCATTTGTGTTTGACACGGTATTCGATGTACACCTACTGAAACCCATCAGGCAACGCTTCGTTCTAAAGATGCGTAGCATACATGTCTATACAGATGCACTGATCGGTGGCACAATACAGTCGCCAGCAGCGAGTAAGCCACAGCAAGCAGCGGTACAGAGTCCTCGTACGGAAGTACAAGTAATGCGGTATGTCGAATGCCGGTTCAGTAGTATGCGGGGGAATTCCGTCGGATCAATCATCAATCTCTCGGTTTATGCAGCAGAACCCCGAAGTACTGTTTCGAATTCCGCCGAAGTTTGTTTTGTTCAAAGTACAGTTTCCACCGCAGTATGCATACTACTGGGGTCTTGACACTTACTTGGGAGCTCTGTGATCGATCGAGCGTGTATACGTACGCACTCGTCCACTCCACTTATCACGTATCTCCTCTCTTCTCCTCTTCTCTTATCCTCCTCCTCCTCTCCCCATCCTGTCCTCTCGGACAAGACCGATCATCAACACACTGACTGGCCTGGAGCGCCATTCTTCTTGCAATCAGCATATAAATCCTGAGAGCTGAAGCTTGAACAACAACAGCAACAACAACCAGTCGGTTTGGCATCGATCGGCTGAATGGAGTGCTTATCTTTGCGGCGCGCTTCCTGATTTGACTCAGGAGCCGCAAACACACGCACGCGATGAGGGTTCCGCCCAAGAACGCTTAAGTCTTCTTTCGTTGCTTTTTCTTGAAAGTCGGAGTGTTTGGCTGATGAAGCATGAAGCTCCCATCATGATGTCAGAGGAGTTCCAGAAAAAAAAAAGGCGTAGCACTCTTCTTATGCTATTGCGGAGGGCCGTCATAGTAAACAGGACAAACGTATGTAGGTTTTTGTGTGTACCCTACCAGTCTGTCCCGAAATATAAGCACACTTTATAATTTCATATTCACTAAAAAAGTTTATTATATTTCGGGACAGAGTGGTAGGAGGACAAACGTATGTAGGTTTTTGTGTGTACCGTACCATTCTGTCCCGAAATATAGGCACATTTTTTACATTCATATTCAATAAAAAAGTTGCTTATATTTCGGGACAGAGTCCCCTGCAATAGGAGTCTTTCCAAAGCGAGATACGAGTAGAACTATCAGACGATAATATTAATATTGACAACATGCTAATAAATAAAGTCCTTCGGTATGTTCTGGACGAACGAGTATTTCGTGTTAGGGATAGACGGAAATCTATGCTAGTGACGCGTGCTACGGTAGAGGTAGCACTTTTTTTGGCTGAATCGTTTTCTGAACGATCGGGCTCCTTAACCCAAATCCGTCGGACTTTCATTTTTTGTGACAAAATATGTTTCAGAGTACACTTTGGTCATGAGATTTCTCATCCGGTAGCGCTTTTATTTTGCTCCAAAATCATTTTTTCGGGTGAGGTATGACGCTCCTTAAGTGACCACCCTTATGAGGCAAAAACATGGTGCACCTCTATCGTGGCATGCGTCTAGTCAACGACAAGGGATGTTAGGGGGGCCATAGTAAACACTAGTAAATAGGACCTACGGTACACAAAAAAAAAACGAGTAAATATCCCTGTTTTCACGAACAATATTTGATCCTATTTACTTAATGCCCCCCCCCCAATAGTAAGGGTTCACGATGTAATCTACATCGTCAGAGATCGTCTGAGTGAAACTGCTCTTTCAGGTGTCGGGATGACGTACATACCTGGTACATACAAGTATGATAATTTCTTACATTATTAGTAAACCAAAATGGAGGTATAGGGGTCGGATCAAGTTAAATCATTTAATGGCTTGGGCAAGTGGTAGTGTAGTGTGGATTAAATCATTTTTATAGTACAACAGAGTGTCAGTCAATGATATCACAACAGAGTGTCGAAGGCTCTGTAAGGCTTTGGGATGCCGTACATACATACCTGGTATGCAAACACGGGGGTATAGGGGTCGGATGGAGTCCATTGCTTTACGAGTAGTGGATTAGTTAATTTTGACATCTAGGAGGCGGAACATGATATACTTAATATGGATTAAATGATTCGATTACGACCGTGATTCATTAATTAACTAGCGACTTGAGCTACGACACTGCTGTAGTGTGAATGAAGTATGTTTGGTACAAGAGGGACACTGCGATATTATCCATACTAACTACTGTACTTCAAGACTTCCATTAGTTTTCACCTACGACGCACCTGCAAACCGGGAGAGGCACCTGCAAACCAGGAGGGGCACCTGCAAACCGGGTAGGCATCAATTCGCCTGTGGCCACGGCTTTCGTTCAGAAGGTCGCAGACATAGTTTGCGGGGAAACTATGCTCAACCCCGACCCACGATAGAAACTAAGGTCATGCATGCATTCACACGGGGGGGGGGGGGGGCACAGTTCACACCTGTGACTACGTGGACCGTAAAATGCCATGCATGGTTTTTGCGGTATAGCAATGCCCCGCATGACTCGAGTAATAAGGAATATTAAGGCTGAACCCTATGTATGTATTATATGTGCAACTGAAAGCAGTCTTAAGGGTATCTATGTACGCCGAGGGGGAAGGGCAGACAAAAGCAACAAAAGTTCACCTGATCTTTGCGGGAAAAAAGGTCACAGACCGCAAAATATTAGTGTATATATATCAATCCTGTGTGTGTTTGTGTGTGTCTGTGTGTGAGTGTGTGTGTTTGTGTGTGTTTGTGTGTGTTTGTGTGTGTGCGTGCGTGTTAATTTTTTCAGTTTTGAACGGGATACGTGAGCAAACGCTACCGGTGAGCGTATCATGTTTTGTTTCTGACAATTGTTTTTTTTTCTGGGGTGTGTGGTCACTTTAGGGCCCATCTTAACGAAGACAGCAAAAAATTAATTTGGAAAATAAAATCCTATTTGAATGTGATTTCGCAAAAAAAAAAACTGGTTTGCGTCCTATGGGGAATAGTGAATTGCTCGTTCAAATATTTATGAGATCGAAAAAACGCAGCATGCGTCACAGCGCCCAGGTGAAAAAAATCGACGAGAGGAGACGAGAGGGAAAGCATGCGTCGACGCGTGCGCGCCGCCGCCAGCATACTTTTGCTTTTGACCGCCCAGGCTAGAAAGCTATCGCTCTCAGGGTCTCCTGGGTGGGCGTAGGGATCCCTGGAACGCCACGGGCGAGACAGGGGCGGCGATTGTGTTATCGAAGTCTTGAGCGTATCATGCTGTTTTTGGGTCGATCGCTCGGTTTTTGATCGGGTTGGAGCATCGAGCTGGTTGAAAAGTTGGGATTGCGACCGCCATGATTGGTTTTGAGGCGCCACCGCCGGGGTACGCTGTGCTATGGTCTATAGGCGTGGGCGCGGCTGTTGTCCCGGTGGCCTCGGGTTGTGGTTCACGTGTTGTCGCCTCGGTCGTGGTCATCGATGCCACCAAGAAATGACCAGATTGTACCGGGGGCGTTTGCCCACCGTGGACATGCCGGTTCAAGTCGGGCCAACTCCTCAATTTGATTTGAATTCTTTGGATAGAAGGTCCTGGGACCTTCTTGGTTTTTTCGTCCAATTCAAATTGATTATACCCCAAGATCCTAATCTTTGATGCTGGTGCGTGTGTTGACCAATGAAAAGCGTATTTGAATTTTATTTTTTCCAAATTGAATTTCTTTCATACTCGTTAAAACGGGCCCTTAGGGGCTCTACCCGCCCCACCCCGAAACAGATTTTGGCGGGCACTAAAAAAAGTGTTGAATATATAATATAGTATATAATATACCCGATAAAACAATCCCACGGCCTAGATAAGTGAAAAAACGAAAAAAATACGTACGTAGCCAACAAAATAATGAAATTCCGACGATTTTTGGGTGTCTTAAGCCATTCAGAACTGAAAATAATATCCCACACAAATTCCAAGTAGTGCGTCCCCAAATTCGTGGGACCAGTTCTTAAGGGGTTAAGGAGGGCCCCCGTCATCCAGAAAACGCTTTAACCAAAAAAAAGTATACCTCTAAATCGTAGCATGCACTCTTACGAGTACTATTACGGAGGACCTATAGTAAATAGCACCAACTATTGTTAGTAAAAGCATGAAAAATGTATAGGTTTTAGTGTTTACCGTAGGTCCTATTTACTACATTAGCCCACCCCGTAATAGTATCATTATTATTATTATTATTGTTATTATCTTTGCCATCCGACAATGTGCAGCATGAGCTTCAGCATTGATCACTCATAACATTCCCGAAAGCAGAAAACAGCAGTAGGACCAGCGCGCATAGAAAATGTTGGTCGGGTTGCGCAAAACCAACGTTCTTCGAAGTCATGTTAGGAGATCAGACAATAAGGCGCCACCCCTAGAAGGCACATTTGCTCTAACGTGGGATTCCCCCTATTCTATAACCAAGAGTGACGACTCTCAGAAAATGAAGGTGCCTATATCCCTACCGCAACCCGCCTCGTGCGAACCGACTGCCTGTTGTTCATAATACAGACAGACCCAAGCGAAATTGTTTCCGCAGGTCCACTCATTCATAGTATGTATATAACATAGGTAGGTTGTTCGTGGTATGGGGGGGGGTAAACTTAATTAATTTAGCAAAAGAGGGGAAAATAATATCGCAGACGGCAAAAAACGACTCTCTTACCGGAAAGACATGCTGAACACCCTCGCTATGCATATTGTATGCGCGATGGCCTGCATCCCACATGATCGCGTACCGGAGGGGAGAGAGGGGAGGCCCCAGTTTCAGCCTACCCAAGGAGACACGGGGCTTTGTCCGTAAGGGCTTTGGAAGGAGAACACCTTCAGCGGGAAACGCCGGAGTCTACGCTCGATAGAAAGCAAGGCCCCACAGCGTGCACACCGGGGAGGGGAAACGTGAAGAAGGCACAAGTTCACCTTTGACCACGTGTGGCCTTTCCAAAACAAGTTACAGATCGTCAAACTGATCTTGAGGGGAAATGCTGCACACCCTATATGTGATACGCGTCGATAGAACACCCAAGGCGCATGTGTACTGGGGGGGACGGGCGGGGGCGGGGGGGGGGGGGGGGGGTGTAGCATATGGACGTGAAAATCCATACGTATCTATTGTGATGTGCAGTCACTACGCACTGATTGAAACAAGTCACGAAACCATTTCTGCTCATCACACGCGAAGCTAGCTCCGCGCTACTTCCACGCTGTAAAGCATGAAGAAACGTTACAAGGCCCCTGTTTTTTGTGCCATCACCACTAAAGTTAGTGTCGAGCCGGTTTCACGCTAGTTGAACGCGCGAGGCCGTTATCAAAACCGTTTCTTCAAGCGAAGACGCACGAAGAACGTACAAATAGATTCATCCTTGAGTAAGCATTGCTGAGAAGACCTACACGTGCTGAATCAAACAGCCAGGTCGTTGACGAATCTGCTACCCAGCGTAGCATCGGGGGCATTACCTCCTACTATCCTTATCCAGAATCGGCTTTTACACGCTTTTAGGCGAAAGCACGAATTCAGACTCGAAGGGAAAAAGTATCCTCACCATTCCATATGGGAGAAGGCCAACCAGCGTTGCACTCACGCAGCCAGGCCGTTGATACAATCGGCTATTCAGCCTGCCACGGGAGAGAACTCCTGTCGGTTTATCTGCTACTATCAGCTTCTAAGTCTACTTCGACTACTGCTGTATGAGCACCACTCCAACATCATACGAGGGACTTTAAGTTCTTCATCTGCCACCTGCGATAGCTGCTGAGCTTCGCCATCATCATCTTTGTTGATTACAGAAGGTATCCTCAGCGCTTCATCTTCGCAACTTCTTCAGTTTATATCACCAGGATCCACATCTACTTCGACTACTGCTGCAAGGGCTGCAACATCACTGCTTCGAGAAGGTATCTGCACCTACGACTACAGTAGTAGTACACCAACAGCAGTCCTACGACTTCTACAGCATTTTCAGCTCATCTGCAGCAATTTCATTCAAAGTTTGCTTTTCAAGTTCTTCTTTCAGGGTCGGAGGATCAACATCTGCGCATCTGCGAGCTCACCAGGGTTTAGCTGCACAGCACCACCACCAAAGCGTTCATCAAGCAGCTAGCCATCGCCATCTCCATCGCATTTGGGACCAGCTACGTATTCGGCGACATCGGAGCTGAAACGTGAACACTAGTCTGGGGGGATTTGCTCATTTTTCCGAAGCAAAGAAGGAGTTTCACACTTTCTTGTTGCATGCTTGCTACCAATATGGGAATAGATTTTTTGCTATTACGCCGCATAAAACGCGGTCCAACCCAACAACAACAACAGCCACACGGCGCAGCACATCGCTACGGACTGACTACGGMMACAGGTCTTCACCACTTCGTCAGCTCTTCATCGCCATCAGCATCATCTCACAGCCATCTTCATCTACACGTACATCTTTCGGTCTGTTCTGCTTCGACTACGACTAGTTCTTCACAACAAGACAGCCTACAGAAGAAGATCAACAGCAGCACCACTTCTTTCCAACACTACTACTACATGTTCAACAAGGTCTCCGCGACACCAGCTAGGAGAACGACGATCACGATCGTCATCATCATGCGCATTCCTTGCGTCTCTTCTTTACCTTGGTTTTGGTGGGGGGTGTATCTTTTTGTACTTTCCCTCTGTTGGCTTTGTTGTACGTAGAGTATTTTCACACGAGTACGTTCTACGCAAGATCACACATGTGATGCGCACCGCTGTATGCCGTCACGGATACACACATCTGCCTTTTGTTATCGGTTGTTCCTTAGCTTTCCACAGCTTTCTTTTCTTTGAGTACGTATCCGAAATACACACTCACTCACAATGCTGAATGTATTTCACACATATCAGTATGTAGCTGGACACATACCTGTACGAGTATACGTCCACACGTTTTCTTTTCGATCTCGTTCGATTTCTTAGTCCTAAGATCCATTGGGGGGGAGGCGTAACATAGGTACAGTAGATACTTTCTTACGCTTTATTCGCTAAGATTTTGCTCGCTGGTCAACACCACAGCATCAATTTTGCGATACGATTGCGCCCAACGTAGTCTATTGTGTACTATCGTTACTTGTAGATATATTACGAGTACGTACGTACATACATGTACACAACTGAACAGTGCACTTTTCGCTGTACTTGACGAATGTCATCAGTTTCTACTTGAAATTTCATGTTACTCTAGGTATCTATTCAGGGGGCGAGTTGAACACACCCWTCATACGGGTTGACGCTTCTTTTCTAGAGTATACATCGCTGGTATTCACACCACGATTTGTTTTCTTCTTTGACTTTGCTTACACCAGGTACTACTCTGTAGGATTCATATGAGTACGTACGCACGTCTATACTGCACACTGGACACGCGTCTCAGTTTTATCAAATTGTCTCTTCAATTATCCCATGTTGATTGCTGGACAAATGAGTATTCACACGTACTGGTACATACAGTAGGTCATTGCTATTTTTGTCTGGGTACACACCCACCGACTTTCTTTGTTTCTGCAAGATTACGTACCATTTCCGTAGCTCTATCATTGTAGCATTCAATTGAGGGGGCGGGTTGCAAGTACAGCAGATAACTTTCTACGCTTTTCATTGTAGGTTTTGACTCAGTGTCGTGCACTATGACTCAGTAGTCATGCACAACTACGATTAGCTTTTTCGACATGAGTACAACCATATTGTCACCGTCATCACACGGGACTGAATATGTAGTGAACTTTGTGTTTACTGTTTTCCATATTGCCGCTGCATTCGCGCAGGACTGAATATGTTGTACCATTCATTTATTCTTCACTCGTTCATTTGATTTTTGAGTATCAGGTTTCTACACCGTAGGCATTACTCTTGCTACTGACTTTCATCACGGGGGCGTGTTAGCATATGGACGTTGAGATCCATACGTATCTATTGTGATGTGCAGTCACTACGCACTGATACGAGTATATGAGTATCTTAGTCTAGACATTCGGGGAATTACAATATGCGGATAGATTACGAGTTTGTCTTACTCGTAGTGCGCCACATTGTATGACCCAAGCATCTTCATCAGGAACGATGCTGAGAACGTTGCTATAATGTTCCTATAACATTGTAGAGAACATTACAGGGAACAGTACCAACTACGGTAGAATGTAACTGCCCGTAGCATGGGCATTGTACCGGGATGATCAGGTGCAGGCACCGCCCACCTCGATCACTCTACTCCGCTTCCCTCTTCTTCTCTCTTCTTCTCTTCTTCCTTTTCCATTGATCTCCCTGAGGTCAATCTTCTTTCCATTATGGCCACATAAGCGCCTATTCAAATCATGACTTTTCTTCTTCTACACAAGTGATCTTCACAGACACTCCGGTGCCACCTCTGCCATCTCTCTCCGTAGAGACAGAGCCTCGACACACGCGTCATTCTTTCAGGGGGGCGAGTCCAGCCTACCCTCTGAGCACACCTTGTTCAGAAGGTTGCTGGATGTAAAACCTCCAGCGGGAAAGGCCGAACTCTGCGCTCGATAGAAAACAAGGCCGCCGTGCATACCGCGGAGGAGAGAAGTGGAGACACAACTTCAGCTCACCTGTGACCACGTGTGGTCTTTCAAAAACAGTTGCAGATCGTCAAACTGATCTTGAGGGAAATGCTGAACACCCCCTATCTGATTCGCGGCGATAGAACACCCGAGGCGAATATATGTACTGGGGGCGGCGGCGGCAGGGGGGGGGGGATACGGCACTCACTGGTCGTTCTACTTGTGCCCACCGCATGTTGAAAGAAACCGCGGAGACTGAAAAACTCCCTGCGGACGAAAACGCTGAACTCCATGCGCGATAACAACCGAGGCAATAAATGTGCCGCGGGTGCGGGGGGGGGAAAGGGGAATTACCAGATCACCTTTGACCACAGGACTTGTCCCGAAGGTCGCAGGCGTTAAAAAGGCCAGCGGGGAAAGCTAAACATGTCGTGTGCGCGAAAGGGTATTCAATACCACGAAACGGAGCGGGGGGGGGGGGGGGGGGGGGGGGTGGACGGAAAGACACCAGGCCAGTCAACTTGATACGTGCTACCTACGATAGAGGTAGAGGTATACCTTTTTTTGGCTGAAACGATTTTTTCTGAATAACGGGGCTCCTTAACCCCCCAAAAAAATCGTTGGAATTTCATTATTGTGTCGGCAATATTTTGTCATTTTATACCTAACTAACGTAGGCCGTGGGATTTTTTCATCATCGGGAGTTTTTCGTAGCACTTTTATTTCCCTCCCTAATCTGCTTTCAACTTTCTATTAGTGAAGAGCTCCTCAGGTGACTTTGAAAACGCTCAGAAAACAAAATAATCCACATCTCTACCTTATCATGTGTCCATTTTTGTTTCGTGACGTATGCTACGGTAGCCTGCATGCAGGTGCACCATGTATGTACTTTTTGAGGGTGGTATGGTCACTTGAGGAGTTATATACTAATAGTAAGTACATTAACTATTTGGGGGGGGGGGGGGGGGGGGGAAGAAGAAAAGCTGCTATATGCTTCGAAGTGTACCTTTACCCGATGAGGAGTCGCAGTTGGCTTAGGCATGCAACGAAAACCAATTTCGTCACAAAAAAAAATGAAAAATTTCGAAGGTTTTGAGGTTAAGGAGTAAAAAGTTTCAGCGCCGAAAAGTGCCAACATCCTCTATCGTACATATGTAGCACGTGTCTTATGACCAAAACCTTTTTAGAAGATCACTGAAATAAAAAAAAGAAATAGATGAAAAGCTCCTGCGGGAAATGCCGATCCCTGTGCGTGGCAGAAATCTCCGCCATACATACCGGGGGTGGGGTGGGGGGGGCGAGAAAGGAATATGCCAGTTCACCTATGACCACGACTCCGGTGAGAATATCGCAGACCCCGTCCCCCCCCGTAAAAACATTCATGCGCGGGAAACGCTGAACACCCTATCTATTACGCGATGGAATATTCAGGGGGGCCGTGTGTCGCGCGGGAGAAGAGAAGGGAAATCACGCAGGCACGTACAAGCAGTCGACTTGTTGTCTGCGACTGCGCGGCTTGTTCAGAAGGACGCAACATCTCTTCGTACACATACAGCGGGAAAAAGTTAAACCGCAGGGAATGGCGTGATATATATATATATATATATGTATATATGTGTATATATATACACCAGGTCCACGTATACCGGGGCGGCCGGGGAGAAGGGAAGACACTATACTCCTGCGGTACAGCAGGTTCACCTGTGGTGTCACACCTGCGACCACTGTTTGTTCGAAAGTTGGTACAAGACACTTGTAAACTTTCCTGCGCGGCGCTGGCTTCGATTTTACCCGAAACAAATTAACAGAGGTCATGTGCACCGGACGTATAAGGAAGGGGGGGGGGGAAGCAATGACACCAGTAAAATGACAGTTGTCTGCTGGTTTGGTGTGACCACAGCTTGTTCAGCAGGTGCCCCAGACAAACTCTCCGGCGGAACACACTGAATGCATCCTATATGGGCCACAGCACACCGTGGGAATATGTATGATGGAACAGTAACCACTCGGTGACAACGACATTCAATTCCTGTAGCTCCGATGGTATCCCTCTATAGGGAAATGCCTTTACGACAAGGCCACGAACCGAGCGGGGGAAACGAGAACACACGAGGTCATGCATGACTCACTTTGTTTGTTCTTCACAAGGTTTGCAAAAAGCAAAACTCTCTTGGGTGCTGTGCTGAACCTTAGAATGTGCGGTACAAAGCCCAAGGCCATGTGCGAGAGAGCGGGGATAAACGGGAGGACCCGTGTCACCAGTTCACCTGTGTGACCGCGTGGCTTATTATTCAGAAGGTCGCGGGACTGCAGCACGTAAAGCCTGCGGGGAAGCTGAACACTGATTGAGCCGTGTGCGCGATAGAAAGGCCAAGGATCTTGTGCGCACTAATGGGGGGTGAACGGAATAATAAGCCACTCCAACTGAACTACTGTGTCAAGGTCGCTTGTTCAGAGGAAAAATCACAGGCCGTAAGACTTGCTGCGCGGCATCTGCTGAACGCTAGATGCTCGATAGAGGTGGGTACGATAGAGGTAGCAAGGTATACCTTATTTTGGCTATTTTTGTTTTCTGAATGGCGGGGCTCCTTAACCCAAAATCGTCCGAATTCCTCATTTTTGTGATGCAATATGTTTCATTTTTTACTAAAACGATGGGATTGGTCTTCAGGAAAAGCTTTTATTTTCCTTTTATCAAAATCAGGTTTTGGGTGAGGTATGGAGCTTCTCAAGTGACCACCCTTATAAGGCAAACACATGGTGCACCTCGACCGTAGCATGCGTCCCGAGCTGATGCAAGCCATGTACCGGGGCGGGTAGAAGGGAATACATACACCATTTTACCTGTAACCACGGCTCGATCAAATAGGCCGCTAAATACGTTTCGGCAAACGCGCAGCCCAAAAAGCACGAAAACCATATAAGGTCCTGCACTGGGCCGCGGGGAGAAAAGGGAAGATCGTCAGTTTCTTACCTACCTGTGACCACGTGGCTTTTTCCGAAAGCCATAGAACGCATAACGTCGTACAGAAAATTCTGACTACCATCCGCGATGTCATACTATTGGACAAGCTTCTGGGTTTGGATCCGGACGGTAGAATTTATACCCACGACATTCAACGCATGGTATCTTAAGGTACAGAGGTGCACCTGCATTCAGGCCATTTTCTGAGGGTGGTATGGTCACTTGAGGAGCTCTATACTAATAGCAAGTAAATGATGATTTTAACAGCCCTGTCTGTTCGCGTGTTCTACCAGTCTGCCAGCACCGTTCCGTGCGGTGCCCACTTGGTATCCCCACTAGCGCGATCAACCAAACAACGCGGCTGACACACGACACGAAGTGCACGAAGTAAGACGTGGAAGTGTGGAGGGCGTAAGCTTTATTTTGACCCATCCGCCGGAGGATAAAAAAAAATAAAAAAAAAAACGCCGGCTGCTGCTGTCAAAGTGAGCTTAGCATACATACGTACTTTGTACTCAGCCAAAAAATATGAACCACAACAACGCCGAATTTTCTCTAGAACAACAAACTGCAGATTATTTTATATCGGTTCCCGGTTCTTAACCCTTATAGGACTGGAGTCCCGTTTTGGGGACAAATTACTTATAAATGCAGTGGATTGTCCCCAAAACGGGTCTGCAGTCCTAAAATCTTTTGGAGTAAAATATAAATGCTACCCGCTGGACAATAGCATGCCTAAGAATGCATATCAACAATATATTGCAAAAACAAGAATGAAAGTCCAAAGATTTTGGGTTAAGGCCCATACTATTAACGAGTACAAAATAAATTCAATTTGAGAAATAAATAAATTCAAATACGCTCTTCATTGGTCAACACACGCACTAGCACCAAAGATTAGGATCTTGGGATATAATATTGGGTGGTGGTGCGCGGGTTCTGACCAATGAAAAGCGGATTTGATTTTTTTTTTTTTTCCAAACTGATTTTGTTTTTTTCTTCGTTAAAACAGGCCCTAAGGAGCCCTATCGTCCAGAAATGCTTTCCACCAAAAAGTGCTACGAGTAACTCTCTATCGTAGCACGTGTCAATACAAGGGGGTACGATATAAAGGGGTGGTCGTGGTGGACGAGATTCATTAATTGATAACTTGGTTTAGTGCGGGGCTAAAGACGCACATGCTACCGTAGAGGTGCCCCATCTTTTGTTTTTCCTTAGTGGTGGTCACTTGAGGAGCTCTATATATCTCACAAAAAAAAAACTAGTTTCGAAGGAAAACCAAGTGCTATATATAATATATATATATATATAATATATATACCCGATGAACAATCCCATGACCTATGAAGCATGCAAACGAAAAATGCTGTTCACACAAGAATATAATTCCGGTTGTTTTGGGTCAACCCCTTAAGAACTGGTCCCACGAATTAGGGGACAAACTACTTGGAAATAGCGTAGGACATTTTTTTTCAGTTCTGACTGGGTTAAGGAGCCCGATCATTCAGAAAAAAATGTTTCAATCCAAAAACGTCCTCCTACCTCTATCGTAGTAACTCGTTTGAAGTACTCTCACGCTTGCCAAACGGGGGACGCGATTATATCCAGGGCGATGCAGCCCGGGAGAGAGACGAGGAGAAGGCACTGGTTCAGTCCGTCTCGGACCCCTGTTTGTTCAGACGGTTGCTGGGGGACAAGTAGAGCCTCTTGCGGGAAAATTGCCGCGCAACTTATGCGTATGCACGATAGAAACCCCCCCCCCAAGATCATGTGCCAGCAAATATGGAAAGGCGCGGCTCCAGTTCATCCGTGACCACGTGCGGGCTTGCTCGGAACATGGCAGACCGAAATATATTGCTCTGCGGGATAATTGTTGAGAACACCCTATCTATGCGCGATAGAACGCCCCAACGCCATGTACCCACGGCGGAGGGAGGAGCGGGCAAGATGAAAGAGATCGGTTAAGGTTATTTACCTGCAACCATGGCTTGTTCAGGAAGTGGTATAATATATAGTCTCCTGCGGGGGAATGTTAAAACCCCTACATATGCGTGACAGAACATCCAAGTTCAGGCCACCTTGGCATGGAGAAGGGAAGACACCAGTTTATTTGTGATAAAGTGGTATATTCAGGACGCGGTTGACTTTCAGAAGGTCGCAGGCTGTATGATTTGAGGGAATGCAGAAAAATCCAAGCGCGGTAAAAACTCAGGGCACGATGTACCTGGCGGCGGCGGCGGCGGCGGGGGGGGGGGCAGTTCAACCGTGACTACGTGGCTTGTTCATATTAGATACCTGGCATGCAAAATAGCCACTGAGCTACCAGGTATCCGTCAGCGGTGACTTATGGAGAAGTGGTGATGGTCTATGACCGTTGAGCTATCAGTCGACACCCTGACTTACAGAGAACATATACTGTTGCATATCTAGCAGTTCCGAGTTTCGTAAAACCGAAGCAATTGTCTTGCGGGGAAAAGCTGGAAACGCCCCTAACTATCCGCGATGGAACATCCAAGGCCCCTTTACCCGTGGGGGTGGGTGTGTGTGTAAATTGAAGATACCGGTTAAACCTACACCCCACTCCTGCAACCACGGCTTGTTCAGAACGTGGTACAATATACTGTAAACTCTCCTGCGGGAAAGTCTGAACCCTATATATGCGCGACAGAACATCCAAGTCCGGGTACTGAGGCGGGGAGAACAGAGGGCGCCAGTTTATTATTTGCGATGACCTGGTACATTCAGGACGCGGTGTTTTACCCAGAAGGTCGTAGGCCGTATGATTTGCGGGAATGCAGAACAAGTTTATGCGCGGTACAACCGAGGGCCCCATGTACCTTGGCGGGGGGGGCGAATCATCAGTGACCACGTCGCTTGTTCACGTTATATACTTGGTATGCAATATAGCCACTGAGCTACCAGGTATCAGTTGACGATGACATGTGGAGAAGTGATTATGGTTCATAGCCGTTGAGCTATCGGTCGGCGCTGACTTACAAATAAGCGATGTTGTTGCATATCTGGCAGTTCCGAGTTTCACAAAACCGAATAAATGGTCTGGCGGGGAAATACTGGGAACGCCCTATCTATCCTCGATGGAACATCTAAGGCCCTGTACCCGCGGGGGGAAGGGTTGCGTGTGCTGATTGAAGATACCGGTTGAACCTATACCTATACCTGCAGCCATGGCTTGTCCAGAAAGTGGTATACTGCAAACTCTCCTGCGGGGAAATGCTGAATCCTATATATGGGCGATATAACACCCAAGTCCACGTACTGGGGCGAGGAGAAGGGAGGACCCCAGTTTAGGTTTAGAGATGACGTGGTACATTCAACACGCAGTTTGTTTTCAGAAGGTCGCAGCCTGTATGATTTGCGGGAATGCAGAAAAAAATATGCGCGGTACAACCCAGGGCCCCATGTACCTTGGCGGGGGGATTCAACCGTGACCACGCAGCTTGTTCACGTTATATACCTGGTATGCAATATAGCCGCTGAGACATCATGTATGCTAGCGATGACTTATGGAGAAGTGATTATGGTCCATAACACCGTTCGTTGAGCTATTAGTCGGCGCTGACTTACAGGGAAAGTGATGTTTGCGCATTTCTAGCAGTTCCGTTTTTCGCAAAACCGAAGCAATTGGATCGCGGGAAAATTCTGGGAACGCCCTATCTATCCGAGATGGAATGTCCCAGGCTCTGTACCCGCAGGGGGCTAATTGAAGATGCCGGTTAAACCTACACCTATACCTATACAACCACAGCTTATTCAAAAAGAGGTATACTGTAAATTCTCCTGCGGAGAAATGCCGAACCCTATATATGCGTGACAGATCATCCAAGTCCACGTACTGAGGCGGGGAGAAGGGAGGACACCCGTTTATTTTTTGCGATGACCTGGTACAGTCAGGACGCGTTTTTGTTCTCCGAAGGTCGCAGGCCATTTAATTTGCGGGAATGCAGAAAACATGTATGCGCGGTACAATCCAGGGCCCCAGGCACCTTGGCGGGGAGAGGGGGATGGCAGTTTAGCCGTGACATCACGTTATATACCTGGTATGCAATATAGCCACTGATCTACCAGGTATCAGTCAGCGATTATTTGCGGAGAAGTGAATATGGTCCATAACACCGTTGAGCTATCAGTCGGCGCTGACGCACAGGGAAAGTGATGTTGCATTTCTAGCAGTTCCGAGTTTCGCAACCCCGAAGAAATTGTCTCGCGGGGAAATGCTGGGAACGCCCTATCTATCCGCGATGGAACATCTGAGGCCCTGTACCCGTGGGGGGTACTCATTTGTTGCTTGCCTTAGTCATTTGACCATTGACCACGCATCCCTTTCGAGACGCGGGGGGGGGGGTAGGTGCTAATTGAATATACCGGTTGTACCTACACCTATACCTACAACCACGGCTCGTTGAGAAAGTGGTATACTGTAAACTCTCCTGCGGGGAAATGTTGAAACTATGCGCGTAGAACATCCAAGTCCACGTACTGAGGCGGGGAGAAGCGAGGACACCAGTTTATTTTCTGCGATGACGTGGTACATTCAGGGCGCGGGTTTTTGTTTTGTTCAGAAGGTCGCAGGCCGGGTCATTTGCGGGAAGGCGGAAACAAATTATGCACCGTACAATCCAGAGCCCCATGTACCTTGGCGGGGGGGGCAGTCCAAGCGTGACCACGGGGTTTGTTCACGTTATATACCTGATATGCAACATGGCCACTGAGCTACCACGCAGCAGTCAGCGATGACGTATGGAGAAGTGATGATTGGTCATAGCCGTTGAGCTATCAGTTGGCGCTGACTTATAGATAAATTGATGGTCTTGCATATCTAGCAGTCCCGAGTTTCATAAAACCGAAGCGATTGTCTCGCGTCGAAATGCTGGGAACGCCCTATCTACCCGCGATAGAGCATCCAATGTCCCTTACCCGGAGGGGGAGGGGGTGGGTGCTAGTTGAAGATACCCGCTGAACCTACACCTACACCTGCAACCACGGCTCGTTTAGAAAGCGGTATCATGTACTGTGAACTCTCCTGCGGGGAAATGCTGAACCCTCTATACGCGCGACAGAACATCCAAGTCCACGTACAGGGGCGGGGAGAAGAGAAAACACCAGTATATGTATGATGACGTGGTACGTTCAGGACGCTGATTTTATTCAGACGGTCGCAGGCTGTATACATTTAGCGGGAATGCAGAAAACGTTTATGCACGGTACAACCCAGAGCCCTATGTACCTTGGCAAGGGGGGGGGGCAAATCAACCGTGACCACGTGGCTGGTTCACGTTTGATACCTGGTATGCAATATAGCCACTGAGCTACCAGGTATCAGCCAGCGATGATTTGTGCAGAAGAGATTATGGTCCATAATACCGTTGAGCTATCAGTCGGCGCTGACTTACAGGGAAAGTGATGTTGTTGCATTCCTAGCAGTTCCGAGTTTCGCAAAACTGAAGTAATTGTATCGCGGGGAAATGCTGGGAACGCCTTATCTATTCGCGATGGAACATCCCAGGCCCCTTTACCCGTGGGGGGTAAACTGAAGATACCGGTTAAACCTACATCTACACGTACATAACCACGGCTTGTTCAGAAATCGGTATACTGTAAACTCTCCTGCGGGGAAATGCCGAACCCTATATATATATGCGCGACATAACATTCAAGTCCAGGCCACCTGGGCGGGGAGGAGGGAAGACACCAGTTTTTGTTTTGCGATGGCGCGGTTTAATTAGTCAGCATGTGGTTTATTCAGAAGGTCGCAGGCGGTATACTTTGCGGGAATGCGGCGAAGTGAAATGTTATGAGCGGGACAATCCAGGGCCCCATGCACCTTGCCGGGGGAGGGGGTAGTTCAACCGTGACCTCGCGGCTTGTTCATGTTTTATACCTGGTGAACTATAGCCATTGAACTATAATACCAGTATCAGTTAGCGATGACTTTATCCCTTTTATAACTGCAGTCCCGTTTTGGGGACAAACCACTCTAATTCTAAGTAATTTGTCCCCAAACCGGGACTGCAGTTCGAAAAGGGTTATGGAAAAGTGATTAATTTTCATAACCGTTGAGCTATCAGTCGGCGCTGACATACAGAGAAGTGATGTTGTTGCATATCTGGCAGTTCTGAGTTTCGCAAGACCGAAGTAATTGTATCGCGGTGAATTGCTGGGGGCACCCTATCTATCCGCGATGGAACATCCAGGGCCCGGTACCCGCGGGGGGCCAATTGAAGATACCGGTTAAACCTACACCTGCAACCACGGCTTGTTCAGAAAGCGGTATACTGTAAGCTCTCCTGTGGGAAATGATGTACCCTAAATATGCGTGACAGGCCATTCCGAGTCCAGGCCACCTGGGCGGGGAGAAAAGAAGAAACCGGTTTATTTTTTGCGATGACGAGGTTTATTTAGTCAGGATGTGGTTTATTCAGAAGGTCGCAGGCGGTAGACTTTGCGGGAATGCGGCGAAATGTCATGAGCGGGACAATCCAGGGCCTCATGCACCTTGCCGGGGGAGGGGCAGTCCAACCGTGACCTCGCGGCTTGTTCATGTTAGATACCTGGTGAACTATAGCCAATGACCTACCAGGTATCAGTTAGCGATGACTTTATGGAGAAGTGATTATAGTCCATAACCGTTGAGCTATCAGTCGGCGCTGACATACAGAGAAGTTGTGTTGTTGCATATCTGGCAGTTTTGAGTTTCGCAAGACAGAAGTAATTGTATCGCGGGGAAATGCTGGGGGCGCCCTATCTATCCGCGATGGAAAATCCAAGGCCCGGTACCCGCGGGGAGCCAATTGAAGATACCGGTTAAACCTACACCTGCAACCACGGTTTGTTCAGAAAGTGATATACTGTAAACTCTCCTGTGGGAAATGCTGAACCCTATATATGCGCGACAGACCATTCCAAGTCCAGGCCACCTGGGCGGGGAGAAGGGAAGACACCAGCAGATTTGCGATGACTTGGTACATTCAGGACGCGGATTGTTTTTCAGAAGGTCACACAGGCTGTATTATTTGCTGGATTTGCAGAAAGTTTTACGCGTGGTACAATCCAGGGCCAATTTTTCCTTGGGTGTGGGAGGGGGGGGGGGGGGGGGGGGGGCAGTTCAAACGTGACCACGTGGCTGGTTCATGTTGTATACCTGGTGTGCACTATCGTCACTGGGCTACCATGTATTGGTCAGCGATGATCCACGGAGGAGTGATTATGGTTCATAGCCGTTGAGCTACCGGTCGGCGCTGACTTACAGAGAAAGGGGTGGTGATGCATATCTAGCAGTTCCGAGTTTCGCCAAAACCGAAACAAATGTCTAGCGCGGGGAAATGCTGAACACCCTAATCTATGCGGGGATAGAACATCCAATACCACGGGTTGAACGGAACAAATCAGATAAACCAACACCTTGCCACCATGGCTTGTTCAGAAAGTATCATACCATACAAAAACGTTTCTGCGGGAAGTGCTGAATCCTACGTATCCGCGATATAAAAACCAAAGCTAGCCCACGTGTCGGGGATGCTGGAGAGAAGGGGAGTAACCGCCTCACTTGTGACCACGCCTTGTTTACAGGATCCCAGACTGTACACGTTCCTGCGGGACATGTGCTGAACACCCCATCTACGCGTGATAGAAATAACCCAAGAGGCCATGTACCGGGGGTAGAGAGAAGGGAAACAAGACCAATTCGCCTGTCGCGTCCACGGCTTATTGCTTGTTTTTCAGCAGAGGCCGAAACTTGTTTATAGGCGCGGCAAACAAAAACACTGAACCGGTATACGTACATGCGCGATACAAATCGAGGCTAATAGTATGTTGTCTCGGGGCGCCAGAAGGAAGGGGGAGTCACTCGTACCGGGTATCATTTTTCGGGCATTCCGTTTTTATGACTGACGAAAAGACGCGTCATATTACGGGAAAACATATTAACCAGGACCAAATATTTGCCGTAAAAATACTGGAATATACAGGTTTTTGGGTATGTAATAGGTCCTGATTACTACGGCCCCCCGTAAAACGACGGGGGCACATGACAATTTTCGGACGAGCTAGTTTTGATTAACCGGGCACCTTAACCCAATTTCGTCAGCATACGACGTACCCTAACGTTGTTCTTCGCGTTTATTGTGGTGTACCTGGGGTATATGGGAGGTCTCATCGGGGGTACTCTTCTCGTAGCTTTTCTCCGACAAAACCAGCTTTTTTGGAGCTGACGTACGCGCGTATAGCCAGCACACCCAGTGTCCGTCTTTGGTCCTTCATCCTCAGAGAGGGGGAACAAACGTGAACTTTTACTGTAGTCCACACTAACTCGAGACACTGGTTGATTCGTTTCCACCTATCTATATACACGATGCACACGACATAGCGATCCTCAAAAGTGCGGATCACCAGAAGACGCATGCTAGCTCACGGTAGAAACACACCTGCATGCACACGTACAATTTGTGATTACCTCCAATGTTTCTGTACTTCTATAGTAGACGACTCTTTTTTTTTTTCCTACGGTCCTCACGCAAGTGGAGCAGATCCTCATAGCTCATAGCCATAGCCTGCGCCATCATGCGCGTGTACCGCCTTAAGGGAGGGCAGCGGGGGTTCTCGGGGCACGTCGTCGACGTTTTTTCCTGTACTTTTCCCCACCAATGCACACAAGTTGACGACAGTTACTAATATCCTGCTGCGCGAGTTCCTAGCGACAGCTATACCATCTTTCTGAGGGCGGTCGGTCACTTGAGGAGGAATTATATACTAACTAATAGTTAGTGACTCAAGAACCGAATTTGGAGGGAAATAAAAGTGCTCTTATGTACCCGATGAACAGTGCCATGGCCCCCAAGTATAAAAAACGAAAAATATTTGCAACACAGGAATGAAATTCGGGCGAGTTAGGGTGAAGGAGCCTTTATTGGGTCATTCAGAATAAAAAACAGCCAAAAAACGGTATACCTCTATTATTGTAGCATGTGTCTAAAAATGGTAGACGCGCCACTACCCTCTATCCTACCCTACCCCGTTGGTTTGTGCCTCGTTTTTTTAATTTATTTTCATAACATTTAAAAATAAAATAAAAAATCTAATGCTGTGCGACTGCTGTGCAGTTTTGCTCAGTGCAATTGTCAATGTGCTCAGTGCAATTTTCAGTGTGCTCAGTGCAATCGTCAATGTGCTCAGTGCAATTGTCAGTGTGCTCAGTGCAATTGTCAGTGTGCTCAGTGCAATCGTCAGTGTGCTCAGTGCAATTGTCAATGTGCTCAGTGCAATTGTCAGTGTGCTCAGTGTAATTGTCAGTGTGCTCAGTGCAATCGTCAACGTGCTCAGTGCAATTGTCAATGTGCTCAGTGCAATTGCCAGTGTGTGCTCAGTGCAATCGTCAGTGTGCTCAGTGCAATCGTCAGTGTGCTCAGTGCAATTGTCAGTGTGCTCAGTGCAATTGCCAGTGTGTGCTCCGTGCAATTGTCAGTGTGCCCAGTGCAATCGTGTCAGTGTTCGGGCGAAAGGTGTGCAGCCATTCAACGTAAGCGAGGGGGCGTCAGTCAACAAAATGGGGGTGCTACCGGTGTACTAGTACCGTCGCATGCGCCTGTTCGGAAGAAAAAAACAAAAAACCGAAGCAACGTCCTGTGCGATGCGGGAAGAAAACCCGCTGACCACACTATTTATGCGCGATAGAATGCCCACAAGGCCCATGTACCCGCCTGGCGGGGGGAGAAGAGGAGCACTGAAATCACTACTACTACTGTAACTAGTCGTTAGTGTACCTACCTGCAACCACGGGCGTGTTCAGAATGCCGCAACAATCGCTGCGGGAGAAACGCTAAACATTGTACCAGGTATACACGAGGTAAGGTATGCGCCGCAACATATAACACCGAAGGGATCACGAACCGAGGGGGGGGGGGGCAACGCAGATCAGCCTATAATACCTGTTGTGACGACCACGGCATGTCTTGGCAAGGTAAGGTTGCTGAAAGTAATGACCTGCTCTCTCCTAACCGGAAAAAAAAAATGCTGAACATTAATAAATGCGCGATCGATGGAAACAAAGAAAACACAAGCTATGACGTACAGTAGTAGTAGTGGTAGTAGTAGTCCCTGCACCATGGGGGGATAAGGGAGGAAGGCACCAGTTCCACGTATGTATGTACTGGTACATATCAACCAGTGATCACGTACGACACCGTCAAATAAATGTTCTGCGGGAAATATATAACGCTGAAGGAACACATACATAATACGCGTGGTGGAAATCAAGGCCATGGACCCAGGTTTGGCGGGGGCACGGAAGACACACCAGATCGCTTCACCTGGGACCACGGCATATTCGTAACCCCCCCCGTGTACTGGAAGCGCTGAACCCTCTATTGTGCGACAGGCACCACCAAGGCCGTGCATGGCGGCGGGGCGAAGGGAAACATACACCAACTGGTTCACACCTACCTGCGTCCACGGCTTGTTATTCAGAAAGTATGTGTGTGTTCTTCGCATTAAACCTTCCTTCCTATGTACCCGTCGACATCCAGCAGAAAGTATGTATTAATATACGATAAAGCTCAGCGAAAAGCTCTATTAATAGAAGGAGTTGAAAAAAAACGGAGACGGAGTTGAAAACATGAAATAAAGTGGGCGCAAAAACTGAAGAAAAAGAACAACAAACAAACGTGTACCAGCACCCGTATTCCGTGTGGCCTCAGGTGCTACTGTATTGGTATATCAATAGTGGTATATAGTAGTACCAGTCCGTGCCCAAATATAAGCCTGATTTATAATGTCCAGAATATAAGCTTGATTTGCACATGAAGCGATAGAGTTCATCACAAACCTACGAGTCCTTTACAATCGCACGTAACACCATCCAGAGAGGCCATGTTCTTAAGGAATCCATTGGTAGGCCCGGGGATGCTCAGTTATCGTCCCCCCCCTATTTCGCGCAATTTTGCGCGATATTTTCCCGGTCAGGAATATTTGTGTTTTTACGGAGCTCGTACAGGCGCTAAAATTCGAGTTTTTTTACACTTGGTTCTAATATGGGTTTTTAGGTACTTTTGGCCATGTAAACAACTGCCTTTGGGATCATTATAGTAACGAATTGCCCTTCAACCGGTGAAAATACAAATGTTAATGTTGGTCCGAGGTGTACTCATGTTGTGAGTGAATACACACAAAAAAAAAATTGAACTTTTTTTTTTTTGTGAAAACAAAAAGGTGAACAGGTGAGCTCCCTGGGGCTCGAAAGTATGACATCTGATTCATAGTCCTTAATACTACTTTCGCTATCCTCAAATCAGGCTTATATTTCGGCACAGACTGGTATACATGTATGATATGTATGTAGTGTTTTATTCCTTTTGCCATTTGACAAATGTGTAACGCTTACTTATTTCAATCGCCCCATCCGCATATTTATTATTTCGTAGTATTTATATTATTTCGTTTGCCTTCCGACAAATGTGTAGGATATTATTCATCATTATTATCCTTAGTATTATTACATTTGCCATCTGATAATGTGCAGCTATTCTTATCTCAATGATACAATTCACACATACACCTAACAATCATACCTTGAACACTTGACAAACTTATACCAACAATGCAGCCCCCCCCATATATCAATGCCTTTGCCGACTCCCAGCCACGTTTCACCGATCCAACTCTGAAGGGGTGGCACGCACTTGTTGTGCGGAATGAAAAAGCTGACACTTTCCGTCGAATCCGTCGAATACAAGCAAATCCCATACCAGGTATGTACAACCAATAAGTACCCTTTCCTGCGTAAACTCAATTGAGTGCGCACTACTGCTGTATATACCACCCTTTACCCAATTAGAGTACCTGCTACCGTACGATACCATCTACAGATAATAATAGTACAATAGTAGCAGCAGCAGCTCTTCGATAGAGCGAGTTTTTTTCTTTAATCTTGATGTCGGGTGTTTTCTAACATACAGAGAAGATAATATGTATAGAAGTGATCCTTGACATCCGACAACGTGTATATAGCTTCGACTTTTGATATATCATAATAAACACTCCAAAATATGAAAACCGCGGAGGAAACAAAAACAAAACTCCGTGCAAAAGTTTACTCCCTTCTGTGCTTACCCCCCGCTTGAGCTTTTTCTGCTCCTTTTGTTCGCTGTTTCTTACGCCTTCGTGTGTGATATACATGCAATAGAAAGAAGGGCGGAAAAGGGGCAACAACAGGTAGGTGGCTTGATGTAACGCCGGGAGTAGTCCGTAGGTACCGAATGGAGCTGCGTAGGCACGTAGACTTGACGCGTATTTGCCTTATATAGGGGAGGCGCCTAATTTTTCTGAGCGTCCTCGCTTAAGGAGATCCTTACTATTAGTAAGTCAAAACTGACTTTGAGAAAGTACATATAGGCTTAGCCCTATGGCCAATATCATGAATTGCCTACTATGATGGTGGTAACAAAACCTATTGTGCAACACAAATTGTATGAATGTATACATATCACACCGGGTGATAGCTACTCAGCTGCGGCGTATACAAATAGTCAGTAATAGTCAGTAATAGTCAGTAATAGTCGGCAATAGTCAGCAATAGTCATTAATAGTCATTAATAGTCATTAATAGTCAGTAATAGTCAGTATTAGTCAGTAATAGTCAGTAATAGTCAGTAAAAGTCGGTAATCAGTAATAGTCAGTAATAGTCATTAATAGTCATTAATAGTCAGTAATAGTCAGTATTAGTCAGTAATAGTCAGAAAAAGTCGGTAATCAGTAATAGTCAGTAATAGTCAGTAATAGTCAGTAATAGTCAGTAATAGTCATTAATAGTCATTAATAGTCAGTAATAGTCAGTAATAGTCAGTATTAGTCAGTAATAGTCAGTAAAAGTCGGTAATCAGTAATAGTCAGTAATAGTCAGTAATAGTCAGTAATAGTCAGTAATAGTCAGTAATAGTCAGTAATAGTCAGAAAAAGTCAGTAATAAACAGTCAGAAATGTCTTGGCCAAAACATGCTATATACCTGGTATAAGGCATGCCTTATTGTGGCTCGCGTCACTTACTACTTGTTCAACAAACAGCGTACGAGATACTATGTGCTACAGTACTTTGTTGTACATAGCTTCCCTTGCTTGGTTTCTCAGGTGGCTGGGTGTCCCTTTTTCTTCTCCTTTCTGCGTTTTCTTATCTCGTATACCTTGGAGGAGTGTTCGAATCGACGTCAAATCTTGCTATATACGCATAATGGGTTTTCTTTGCTCATTTCTGACTTGGTTGGTTAAGCTCCTTAAGCGAGCACAAACTGCCGGTTAGGACACAGAAAATATTTTCATCGGAATATTCCTGTTTAAGGACGAATGAATGCATAAAATGTTTGGTCGGGTTTCGCGCGAACATGCTTCGGGTGAGGAGCTCGGAAAATAAGACGCCACCCCTATAAGGTGGCACGCATTGATCTGCTCGTTATTCTTATTATCATTATCTTTGCCATCCGACAATGTGCAGCATGAGCTTCAACAGTGGTCACTCATAACATTCCCGAAAGCAGAAAACCACGGAAACCAAGGAAGCCTATGCGCGAAGTCTAACATCCTTCTATGTCTACTTCCCTCCCAGATGTATCTACAATAATTTTCCATTTGTTGTCCTTGCTCCCTCCTTCTTCCCAATATGCACTCTTCATGCTCTATTACTACTACAGTGCTACTACAGTGCCACACTGGTTCACTCTTATAACCCCGACGAATAAGCCGCTTTTTCGAAGTATCTGGCCTTGCTTGCAGAAAAGAGCACGCGCAAGGCTACCACCTACCGCACCCCGCGTCTGCTGGTGTGATACGGCAACGATCTCTCTCTCTCTCTCGTCAAGAGACGCACGACGCATTTGGGCGGCGAAGCGCCCAACGGCCGCCGGCGGAGAATGCTTTTCTAAAGTTGCGCACCTATACATAACATAGATACGTATATATGTGATACGACAATAATATACAGGCAACGCAGGATTATTCTGTTGTTTTACCATCTGCCAATGATGTGCAGCGCCTATTCTCCATATTATAATCTTCTTATAATCATACCACATCCAAATACATACAAAGGGAAACTATACCGTACCGTATATACTTAAACCAAGCATGCAGGGTTGCTGCACGTACTGGTGATGCATTTGAAGTACCGTTATGCTTATTATGATGTATGATGGCATGCATATGTCACCAGTTAGGTGGTGGTTACGTGATGCATTCAATCTGGTCCCTTCCGGCTCCCGATACGTAGCCGGGAGAACAATGGTTGGTTGGTTGGTTGGTTGTGTTTTGCGCTGTCGTGGGGGGCCCGGACAATCATTTATCATACGGTATGATTATGATTGATAATGTGTATGTTACCGGGTGCCAAACCAATAGTGCACGTTTAATAGCTATAAATACTATATAATACATATATTATATACAAGTACGTATTGTACGTATATATATAGGGCAATGCTGTGGGAGCACCCGGTTACCTATCTATGCTTATACCAGTGTCTCAGGAAAGCACCTTTTTACCGTCGAGGTACTCGGCAATATGTATCCATTGTTGTATATCTCCATATATACGAAGCTGAGCTTTGCTCCGTCGCCCAGCGTGTGACATAGCGCGAGATGGCAAAAACCCGACGAAACTCCAACAGGTGGACGAAAAGCCTATCTATATCATTTCTGCAGCCTGCGCGACGAAGAAAAGCACGAAGGCAAGTACCGAGGGGATCGCAGAAGGGGAGATACTTTTGACTAGCTGCTTGTGACCACATCCACGACCTGGCTGTCCACAAGGCTGATTGATGCCGGCAAAGCCTCCTATATATACATTCGCACGAGCTGGGCCGTGAAAATAAAAAGCCGTTTGTGGCGCAATAAAACGTAGAACTCTGGGTGCTTGCGGGTAGACAACTTACCGGTAGGAATGCGCTCGGGTGACCCGACAGCACAACGACAACATGCCCGATATTCCCTACCACATGCATACACACAATACACACACAACAAAACACTGGCACATACACACATACCTGTTATGTACCTGTTATACACTACCTGGTATGCACAAAAAAGCTCTTCCGCTACGTACGGCATCCGACTGGACTGCATTCTTCAATACCCTCTGTATCCTTCCCTCGCATATCCACACAACACATGCCCGCCAACTGCGGACGGGCCCTGGATGACCCAATGGACGGTCTAGGGAGCATGAACGCACCGGTGCAGGTACCGCGCGACCATGGGTGGCGGGGGAACACAGCCGTCGCACGTCGGAACGCGCAGATCGTATTGCACCGGGGAGCGCAGAGCAAACCCGCGTTCTTGCCCCGCGTGCCAATTGGAATGGCCGGTGGGACGACGACGCCCCCCTCTCGCGGACCTTGCACGAGAAACGACCGCAATTGAGGGAGAAGCAGCCCGGGAGGTGGCCGAAGGAACGCTCGAGGCCCTAAAGCTCTCGATGATAGTCGGTCGGGAGCCCTCGCACGGCGGACCAGGTCGAGTACCAAAACCACCGGCGTACACAACGCGTTCGGGGACATGTTGCGAGCCCAGGAACACTGCGAAAGAGCATCGTTCCACCTGTGCATCCTGTTTTGTGATGTCCTGAAGGTCTACCTTCAGGGGCTAACATTGAGAACCCTCGCTTACTAGGTTGGACACAAGTCGTCGATCGCTACCGCCAACTGACCTGTAAAAACAACGTCCGTGCGCCCCAGGACGTTGTTTTTGCGCTTTCAGGGAAGACGGCTGAATATCCAACCTCAGGTGCAAGAGTTCCTTATTGTACATCTGGGGCCTGTTGGGGATGGGCGCTTGGCGAGATGGTAAAACGACACACGAGAAGCGCCGAGCGGAGGGAGGGCACGTTCCTCGGTTCCCGGTCGTTGAGCCTGCCCGACAGGAAGCGGAGTCCCTCGAGTTGAGCAGCATACCGGTGGGGGGAGGCCCTCGGGACCAAGGAAAAACGACAAGGGGAAACACGGGAGACAGTCAAGCCGCCGGAGAAGAGAGGGGTGTTGTCATAAATGTTCGTCATAAGTCGCACCCGTGTCTGATGTGTCTGATCGTGCGAATACGTACGTGTGATTTGTGTAACTGGAAAATGCGGCGGGATTTTGGCTTTCCCGGATGGGTGTTGGTACCAATATCATCTGGATACCTTTAATGGGATCCTGGGATGAAGGGGTGAAGCCCCCTTTGCTCACTTCTTCTCTTTGGTGGTTTATAATATACGCCTTGTTCTTCATTTTCTCCAAGCCTCATGGCACCTCGACTGTGCACCCACCGCTCCCCGTGAGAAAGGCACTCCGCCGAGCATGGTTGTCCTAACAGGGGGTGCGCCGTTGCAGCTACGGAGCGAAGGGGCTACCCTAGCGCGAATAGGCACCGCTCCGGGCAGCACCGGAAACTACGACTTCTACGTCAGATGGGAAGGAGGGGGGCGGGTGGTCTGGGAAGGGAAGGCGGGATAGACCACCGGTATGAGGAGGGGGCGGGCGAGCAGCAGTCAGCGCCGGGAGAGGGACTGGCAGGGGCGGGGCAGCGCACGGGGGGGGGGGGGGGGGGGCGGGTAGCGCTCCACCCGCAACGACTGACAATCGGGGCCCGCAGAGGCGAGGACGCGGAGGAAGAGCTCCCGCAGGGGGAGGCAGTGGATCTGAACGCCCGGAGGGAGAACCACCAGGTGGAAGGGTTACGCGGAGGGGCTGAAGAGACTCAAGGGGGAAGTGCTTGGCTGCGCGCCTCCCTGGTGGAGAAATATGAACGCAAAACGTGCGGGGTCTGCACCGCAGCTGGTCAACCAAGGACGCCGCGTGGGGAGGCTACCGCGTGGGGACAGGAACCACTTCTTCCATGTGATATGCGGGCTGGTGGCAGCCTGAGTAGGAGCGATGGGGCCCGAACGGGGGGACACAGGCGCCGCTCATCTGCATCGAGCGTGGGTGCGGAGTTCCCCACGGGAGACCGGAGGCCCTCGATGCCGCTGTACAGGTCGATCCCGGTCTTCGAGAGGCAGCCGTTGCCTTAAGGGGGAGGCCCGAATATGACGACAGGGGACACCACCAAGGAACTGCTCTACTACCCCTGGGACCACGACAGTTTGGGGGTGGCAGGTCCCTTAGAGAGAGCGTCCTTGACCGAACTCCAAACGCGGTGCATCGCCGTCGTTAGAGTGCAGCCGACACTGGCACTTGTCCACGCTAAGCTCGTCACCCACTAGCTAGATCTCTGTAACGACGCTTTGGGGGCGCACCGACCGAGCGGGAGCCCGAACACGCCGAACTCCCTTTTCGGTGGTCTCAAAGATGCTGTATATCCTCCCAGCCCTTCTGCGCTCTCGGGACGGGCGAATGAGTCGGACGGCAAGGCTCAAGTCTTCTGAAGCCGGAGACCTGACCCCGATTCTCCCATGGCTTGTGGAGTGCGTGGAAGGCACGGCGACACGTCTCCGGGGGTCGGCAGCCGAAGCCATGGACCCTGCCAAGTTCGAGAGGGCCGCGTCAGCGTGCCGGCACCGAGGGGGGATAACAGCAGCAGCGCGTGATCTTCTAACGGAACCGCGTGTGCCCGGAGGTGAGGCTGCACGGACAATAGTGAAGGGGAAACCCCCTGATTGAGGATCGAACTTCCGTCCGAGAAGCAGCGGCCGCAGCTAAGGTGGCACGCGTGACCAGACCAGAGGAAGGGAGTGGCCCCACGTGACACCCAGAAGGAGAGGTTGACCCTAAGGTCGTGGATTTTGAGGTAATCAACTCTCACAACGCACTATCAGGAGCGGGGAGTGACGGTCTGCACTTTTCGCACCTACAGTCCATCATCAGGGCCCAGTCTTGGCCAGGAACGCTTCGGCGCCGGCATCGAAGCCTTTCAGAGGAGGATAGTGGATGAACCTGACGCTTTCCCGCCGATCTGCTCTGTTCTGCCTGTAACTACTGCCGGCGCATACGAGGGTTCGGGAGAAATACGAGTCACAGGGGGTCGATACCTATGCATACCTCGACGACATCACTTTTGCGGCCGACCAGATATCACCCGGGATGGTGGGAGTAGTGCCCTTGCTTGAGCAATAGTTGAGAGCGACCGGGATACACCTCAACTCGGGCAAGGAGGTCGTCTCGGCCGCGAAGGACTACGTGTGCCCACGGCAGAGGATATAACATATTTGGCAGGAGTGGGTGTCCGCATCGCGGACGAGGGAGGGATAACGGTGGTTTGGGCGCCCGTTGCCCCTGACGAGTTTGGGATAGAGAGCGCCATAGGAATCATGCCTGAGATGGGGGAACGGGAAATAAGTTGCGCGGATGCCTGTTGCCACGCATGCCGGATAAACAGGTTGTCAACCTCATAGCCACCCGACTCTCTGGTGCAGCGAACAGCGTATGTCGAGCGGGTGGTGGGCCCAAAACTGTCCCTGTTAGCTTGTCGACCGGCAGATAATAGCGCAATGTGGATGCTCGAAAACCTTCTCGAGCATCCTGCAACGGCGGAGGAATCGCCGGTTTTCGAGGAGGGATTCATGACGGAACGGCGTTTCGCACTGCTACCCCGCCAACATGCGTAGGCTAGCTTGTCAACGGGACCCGGGGGGGGGTTCGGAATGTCGTCGGCAGAAGCGAGAACGAGGTTCCGCATCGGTAGGGAGCTTGGTGGCAACGGTACACGCAGTCCTGGCGGACCTCTCTGGCAGTCTGGGGGAGAAAAGGCGCGTCCCTCTAACGCCGACAGGAACCTAGACATGGACACCGTTATCGAGATGGGAGGCCTCCGAGACGCGTCGGCATCGGATTTCAGACACAAAATCATACTAATCGACGTGATCTCCTACGCGGATCTCCAAGCGGGGGTTTCCCCTGCCTCCCGAAAGTGCTGGCCAAGATGGGTACGCTGGTTCAAATTATGAGGCGCAAGAGCGCAACCGCTACGCTGGCGTCGGACATGCATGCGTCCTTCGACGAGCGCAGCCATAAACTTGTCACCCTTGCGATGGAAATGTTTGGACGTGTTGGAAAGGGAAGGCATCGGCAGTGAATTTCACGGACCAGCTTGCGACTGGAGTGTGGTCGGAGGAAGGGTTGGAAGGGGGGGGGGGTGTACTCATGTCGTGCACGGCCGTAGTCACATGACCATAGACCCTCGCATCCCTACAATGCCGGGACGGAGCACGTTGGGTTTTCACCAACCAGGCAGAGGGAGGGAGGCGGGGGGGGCGAGAAAGTAAGTGTTGTGTTGATTTCGGCCCCTCTCGTCTCCTTCACCGAGGAGGAGCTACTACGTATGTACTGTAGCAGCTTTACCTATCGTCAGAACACCGTTTTTTTTTTTTTTTGATGACGACGCTTTGCTATTTCCTCTTCCCTCGTTCCCTCCATCGCTTAGACTCGTTTCGTCAATGGAGCTTGTACCGGCGAACTTGGCGTGAAACATCGCAAGTTGAAAAGGTCAACGAAACTTATCTGTTAAAAGGGATTACCACTTGCAGATATCCTTTCTGGCATACCACCCGCCCCCCCCGATCCTGTCTGCCTGTGTTGGTGAAACCCAACGTGCTCCGTCCCGGCATTGTAGGGATGCGAGGGTCTATGGTCATGTGACTACGGCCGTGCACGACATGAGTACACCCCCCCCCCCTTCCAACCCTTCCTCCGACCACACTCCAGTCGCAAGCTGGTCCGTGAAATTCACTGCCGATGCCTTCCCTTTCCAACACGTCCAAACATTTCCATCGCAAGGGTGACAAGTTTATGGCTGCGCTCGTCGAAGGACGCATGCATGTCCGACGCCAGCGTAGCGGTTGCGCTCTTGCGCCTCATAATTTGAACCAGCGTACCCATCTTGGCCAGCACTTTCGGGAGGCAGGGGAAACCCCCGCTTGGAGATCCGCGTAGGAGATCACGTCGATTAGTATGTTTTGTGTCTGAAATCCGATGCCGACGCGTCTCGGAGGCCTCCCATCTCGATAACGGTGTCCATGTCTAGGTTCCTGTCGGCGTTAGAGGGACGCGCCTTTTCTCCCCCAGACTGCCAGAGAGGTCCGCCAGGACTGCGTGTACCGTTGCCACCAAGCTCCCTACCGATGCGGAACCTCGTTCTCGCTTCTGCCGACGACATTCCGAACCCCCCCCCGGGTCCCGTTGACAAGCTAGCCTACGCATGTTGGCGGGGTAGCAGTGCGAAACGCCGTTCCGTCATGAATCCCTCCTCGAAAACCGGCGATTCCTCCGCCGTTGCAGGATGCTCGAGAAGGTTTTCGAGCATCCACATTGCGCTATTATCTGCCGGTCGACAAGCTAACAGGGACAGTTTTGGGCCCACCACCCGCTCGACATACGCTGTTCGCTGCACCAGAGAGTCGGGTGGCTATGAGGTTGACAACCTGTTTATCCGGCATGCGTGGCAACAGGCATCCGCGCAACTTATTTCCCGTTCCCCCATCTCAGGCATGATTCCTATGGCGCTCTCTATCCCAAACTCGTCAGGGGCAACGGGCGCCCAAACCACCGTTATCCCTCCCTCGTCCGCGATGCGGACACCCACTCCTGCCAAATATGTTATATCCTCTGCCGTGGGCACACGTAGTCCTTCGCGGCCGAGACGACCTCCTTGCCCGAGTTGAGGTGTATCCCGGTCGCTCTCAACTATTGCTCAAGCAAGGGCACTACTCCCACCATCCCGGGTGATATCTGGTCGGCCGCAAAAGTGATGTCGTCGAGGTATGCATAGGTATCGACCCCCTGTGACTCGTATTTCTCCCGAACCCTCGTATGCGCCGGCAGTAGTTACAGGCAGAACAGAGCAGATCGGCGGGAAAGCGTCAGGTTCATCCACTATCCTCCTCTGAAAGGCTTCGATGCCGGCGCCGAAGCGTTCCTGGCCAAGACTGGGCCCTGATGATGGACTGTAGGTGCGAAAAGTGCAGACCGTCACTCCCCGCTCCTGATAGTGCGTTGTGAGAGTTGATTACCTCAAAATCCACGACCTTAGGGTCAACCTCTCCTTCTGGGTGTCACGTGGGGCCACTCCCTTCCTCTGGTCTGGTCACGCGTGCCACCTTAGCTGCGGCCGCTGCTTCTCGGACGGAAGTTCGATCCTCAATCAGGGGGTTTCCCCTTCACTATTGTCCGTGCAGCCTCACCTCCGGGCACACGCGGTTCCGTTAGAAGATCACGCGCTGCTGCTGTTATCCCCCCTCGGTGCCGGCACGCTGACGCGGCCCTCTCGAACTTGGCAGGGTCCATGGCTTCGGCTGCCGACCCCCGGAGACGTGTCGCCGTGCCTTCCACGCACTCCACAAGCCATGGGAGAATCGGGGTCAGGTCTCCGGCTTCAGAAGACTTGAGCCTTGCCGTCCGACTCATTCGCCCGTCCCGAGAGCGCAGAAGGGCTGGGAGGATATACAGCATCTTTGAGACCACCGAAAAGGGAGTTCGGCGTGTTCGGGCTCCCGCTCGGTCGGTGCGCCCCCAAAGCGTCGTTACAGAGATCTAGCTAGTGGGTGACGAGCTTAGCGTGGACAAGTGCCAGTGTCGGCTGCACTCTAACGACGGCGATGCACCGCGTTTGGAGTTCGGTCAAGGACGCTCTCTCTAAGGGACCTGCCACCCCCAAACTGTCGTGGTCCCAGGGGTAGTAGAGCAGTTCCTTGGTGGTGTCCCCTGTCGTCATATTCGGGCCTCCCCCTTAAGGCAACGGCTGCCTCTCGAAGACCGGGATCGACCTGTACAGCGGCATCGAGGGCCTCCGGTCTCCCGTGGGGAACTCCGCACCCACGCTCGATGCAGATGAGCGGCGCCTGTGTCCCCCCGTTCGGGCCCCATCGCTCCTACTCAGGCTGCCACCAGCCCGCATATCACATGGAAGAAGTGGTTCCTGTCCCCACGCGGTAGCCTCCCCACGCGGCGTCCTTGGTTGACCAGCTGCGGTGCAGACCCCGCACGTTTTGCGTTCATATTTCTCCACCAGGGAGGCGCGCAGCCAAGCACTTCCCCCTTGAGTCTCTTCAGCCCCTCCGCGTAACCCTTCCACCTGGTGGTTCTCCCTCCGGGCGTTCAGATCCACTGCCTCCCCCTGCGGGAGCTCTTCCTCCGCGTCCTCGCCTCTGCGGGCCCCGATTGTCAGTCGTTGCGGGTGGAGCGCTACCCGCCCCCCCCCCCCCCCCCCCGTGCGCTGCCCCGCCCCTGCCAGTCCCTCTCCCGGCGCTGACTGCTGCTCGCCCGCCCCCTCCTCATACCGGTGGTCTATCCCGCCTTCCCTTCCCAGACCACCCGCCCCCCTCCTTCCCATCTGACGTAGAAGTCGTAGTTTCCGGTGCTGCCCGGAGCGGTGCCTATTCGCGCTAGGGTAGCCCCTTCGCTCCGTAGCTGCAACGGCGCACCCCCTGTTAGGACAACCATGCTCGGCGGAGTGCCTTTCTCACGGGGAGCGGTGGGTGCACAGTCGAGGTGCCATGAGGCTTGGAGAAAATGAAGAACAAGGCGTATATTATAAACCACCAAAGAGAAGAAGTGAGCAAAGGGGGCTTCACCCCTTCATCCCAGGATCCCATTAAAGGTATCCAGATGATATTGGTACCAACACCCATCCGGGAAAGCCAAAATCCCGCCGCATTTTCCAGTTACACAAATCACACGTACGTATTCGCACGATCAGACACATCAGACANGGGGGGGGGGGGGGGGGCTGCTGCTGCCCATGGCGTGGGGCTGCCACATAAATGCTGATTACGTTCGTAGGGCAGGGAGATATACGAGTTGGACGGAAGAAGGGTGGCAAAGGGTTCGGATTTTCTGCCTAAGAGGTTGGGAAGGAAATGAGTTTAACGATTTATTGCTTTTTGGGGGGATGTTGTGGGTCGATCATTGCGATATGTATGGAGTGGAACCGGGTATCGATATTTTTATGAGGGGGGGGGCCCAATTTGGATGTATTCGTCGCCGGTTCAGGTTTGATTTGTGAAACGTCGGGCAGGAGTCCATAACGAGGACTGCATTATTGGCATTACTTTGACAAGTATGCAGGTACCAGTACAGGACACCTATTAAGAAACAAGGAAAACTGCCCCAAGCTGGATTTCTTATTTGAGCTAGGGTGGTTTACACACTAAATCCGAGTGAACTACTCTCGAATTTCTTATTTTCCTTCAAATATCAGCCTGGCTTTCTTATTATCCTGTTCAGGAAAGATGGCCCAGGCTGGATTTATTATTTGAGAGAGGGTGCTTTATACACTAATAGTTCCAAGTTAACGACTCTCGATTTTCTTGTTTCCCTCTAAATATCAGCCTGTCCTTCTTACTAGCCTGTTTCTTGTTTGGTGTCCTGTACTGCTGTATGCTTGATCTAAACACTTCCATGTGTTAAGGCATTGGTGTCTGCAGAGTAGTTCCTCTTTTAGCATGTGGATGGCACGATTGACATAAGCGCTGCATGCTGCCAGATGCCAAACGGAATAACAATAATCGTACCAGTATGTGTCGATATAACATGATATTCCACAGCAGTGTTTATACCGTAGTATTAATAGTATATATTCAGAGTCGGAGGTTTGGACTGTTCTTAGATGTAAAATGCATATCAGGTAATATCTGGCACCAGGTAATATACTACACTATGTATAATACATTGAAGCTTATGGCGCACAATGCCCGGTGGCAGAACTTATGACATACTGCTGTATATATCAACGACAATTGTATTATCTACTTTAGTATATATATAAATATGCGCATACTACGTCGTATGAAGGATGCATTCTAAGTCTAAATCTGAATATGAACCTAAAACAAATCTACTATTAATAGCAATATTAAAACGCTAAATATAATCTAAATCTAAATCTAAATTAAGATTTAGATCTAAATCTAAATCTAAATCTAAATCTAAATCTGAATCTGAATCTGAATCTGAATCTGAATCTAAATCTAAATCTAAATCTAAATCTAAATATAGATCATGCGTTAATCTAGATGTAAATCCTTTAAATCTAAATCTAAATCTTAATATATCTAAATCTAAATCTACAGTAAATCTAAATCTATTCGTGATCTCAAACCTAAATCGAAAAAAAAACTATTAATAGATCAAAATGTAAATCTAAATACGCGTAACATATAATATCTCCATCTCTACGAGTACGCATCACCTGGAATCTAAATTGAAATCTAAAACATCTAAATGTTTATCTTTGTCAAAAACTAAGTCTACAATCCATCATAACATTATTCATGATATCTCTAAGCCTCAATCTAAAATTACTATCTTAGACTATCCTCTAAAAACATTCGTGCCTCTGTGGTACCAGCAATCAAGTAACACATACTACACATACTACAGTACAGGACACCTATACCTAATAGGAAACAAGCTACGAGTAATAAGAAGCCAGGCTGAGATTTGGAGGAAAATAAGAAATTCGGGAGTAGTACTTGTCTTGAAGTTTCGTGTAGAATGCACCCTCTCTCAAATAAGAAACCCAGCCTGAATCATATTTCCTAATTCTTTTTAGTTACGTAGGTGTCCTGTACTATATATACCACATAAAGATGATGACCGTCATTGTGACCGTTCTCGAAGCAACAGGCCTCACCGTATTCGAAATGAAAACTCGGTGAGATTTTGCTGCTGCGGACTCCAAACCAGGCACTCCGGACCTCACCGCTCGTCATCGAACCAGCGGGCCAGAGGTACACAGACGCTGCAATGTATGTTTGTACCCTGTGGTCCTGGGTGGTCTGGTCGTCGCAAGCGCTGACATTATGATACCAGAGATCGAACGACGGGCCCGACTCGCCAGGACGTGCTACAATCCGTTCAAGCGGGAGCTGTATGTACGATATATATAAGGAGAATGCCCCGCTCGCTCTAAAGGTACGCTTGCTAAAGACCAAGGTACGCATGCATGCTAAAGCCCGAAGTGTGTGACGTGAATCCTTGGCCGCAGGAGCGCTTCGCCGAGCTCCGAACGACATCCTCCTACGGATCATTGGTTTCCAGCGCCGATAACGCACCGACCACATCATTGCGGATGGTCGTCTCAACGCTCTCTCCTCACGAGGGTGCCATCTTGAGAGCCTTGGCGTACGACATATGTGTGCGTTGAGACGACCATCCGCAAACGACGCTTCCTCTTTGCGGGGGCCGTACAGCGGACGACCAATGAGCGGCTGACCCGTCCGGTGATGTTTGGGACGATGGCTGGCAGGCAGAAAACCCGGGACCTGGCCGACCAAAACATAATAACTGGGGGCCGATGTCTAGCAAACGACCTCACTCAGGGGTTTTCAAGCCGACTGGTCCACGGAAAGCTTCCTCCTCTTTGCCGTTCGGAGCACAGGTAGAGGTTGTTATGGCCGAGGGCGGCTAAGAAGAGTGGGAAGTGGTATCGGGGGGTCGTCGAAGCGGCGGGCTGTTTGATGGGCGAGGTGGCACAGGGGTGATGCGGAGAGGAGGTGGCTACGGCACGCAGCTGGGGGCGCCTAAGAGAGGCGACAAGGGGAGGGGGGGGGGGGGGACGGGAGGGGTGGGGAGGGGGGCGGGGAAGGGGAGGAGGGGGAGGGGTGGGGGGGGGCAGGGGGGGGGGGGGGGGGGGGGGGGGGGGGGGGGGGGCAGCCGTACCGCACTGATACAGCTGTCAGCTGTCGACAAATGAATGCAGAAACGAAACGAGTGGTAGAAGGTATCGTTTCGGCTCGTAGCCCTTGAGTATTATATTACAGTGTTTATTTTACTCGTTTGTTTGTTTCTGGTTGATTGAGTTGTTCACTGGGGGGGGGGAAGCGCGGCAGCGGTAGTGCCGACACTTGACACCGCCATTGATGATGTAGAAAGGAGATGGCAGAAGGTGTGGCATGGTTCCCGGGTCGGTTTCGTAGCAGAGACGAGAACCCACCATGTTACTACCATCGCCCGGATAACCATTTTTTCTCTTTATTTTCTCTCTTCTTTTTTGCTTTTAGCCTTGTTTATATATTTTGTTTCCTTTTTCTCTTGCCTCCTTGTGCCTGTATCTTCCTCCTCGCCGTCGTGTCGCTTCGCCCGTGCAGCAGGTAGTATCTGTACCTCGTAGGCACGTACGCTATTCTTTCAGCAGCGCTCCTGGTCCCCTTGCGTCATTTGTATTATGTTTCATTTCATATATATTTTTCAATTGTCTTTTTGTTCTTATTTTTCTGGTATGGCTTGTTGTGTCATTGTGTTCTCGTACGTACCCGGTACGTTGGCAATTCACTTGATTTACTCCCAGTAATGTGCTGTTCTTTTTGTTTTGGCATTTTTCTGTCTCATCACAGCAGTCTGTGGCCACATAAAATGTATCTCTGTGGGGTCAGAAATCACGACAGAAACTGGGTGTGCATTGATGGAGCTCGGCAGAAACGGCCGTTTGATGTGAAGACACAAGTAACACACAGCACACACATAATAAATATATGTGCGGTATGCAGCCTGGCACCGCCGTGTCATATTCTACATTTTGCACCGTTATGCCGGTACTGCTGCTGCACACCACAGTTTGACAGAAGAGTAACGTACGTAAGAAGAGTAACGTATCCCATACCACAACAAAAGCACCTCAACCCATACCAAAAATAACAAAACAATACTACCTCTCTCCGTGGAACAAAAGCACAATAACACAGCTGGCTAACGTGTTTCTCAGTTTATTATAAAATAACATTATTAACCGTACGTACGTAAGCGAACTCTATAACCCAGAGCCGGCGACATTTAGCCGTTGTTGTTATGTACGCACAGAGTACCAGACAGAGGACAGAGTAATACGGTAAGTATATCCTCTTTCCGGGATGATGGTGTTGTTGTTCTGATTTTTTGTTGTTTTTTTGTATTTTTTTGTTGTCCACCCGGCGGGTGGCCTCCAGCACAATACGTCGTCCTCTTCGTTCGTATTACACGTACGATACTCTGATGCATGCACTGATTCGTACAGATACATACGTGTGGCGGGATGCACGCACGCACCAAAGCACGCATTGCATGCATGCACGCTCGTTATCGTTGTTGTTGTTGTTCTTGCTGTTGTTGTGGTATAAATAATATACGAGCCCGTACTATTACATGTTAATATGGACATGAACAATATGCGCTCATCGGAGCTGTTCCGTAATATTTGTGTGTGCGTGCGGTATGGCCACAGGACATCAACCAATCACAAGCCCCGAGATAAGAACAGATATATTCGCATATATTCAAAAACGAGTTTCGACGAAATCCTCAATCCTCAATCCTCAATCCTCAATCTCATTGTTATCAATTTTTACTTGTAGTTATTATTCCTTGTATTATACCATCTAGCCATCTGACAACGCGCGGCTCTTATTCCAATCAAACCTATAATAATATACATATCATATACATTATGTACGAATGTATACATTATATGCATTTCGTACGTACGTGTGGTAGCATATGAACAAGTGATAGTAGGTGACACCAGACAGACGACATCGGGAATAATTATCTAATACCCCCGGGTACCACCATATAATGATCCTTTCGACTACATGTTAATATACGAAATGTTCTGACGTTCCGGGTTAGAGTCGTGCAACGCTTAAGGTAACACACATCCCCGGGGCGAATTTCGGAGCCGATTTTCTCCAAACCATGCCTTAAGGGGCACACACACAAACGAAAATGGTGGCTTCTCGTTGCAAGCCCTTTGACACCTCGAACATATCATCTACAGATAAATAATCTACTACAGATATATCACGACCTAGATTATCTACAGATAGAACATGATCTAGATCATCTACGGATAGACCATGATCTAATGTAGATAATCTACAGATAGGTCATGATCTATACCATTTAGTTCCTCACCACCTGTCGCTGTGTGAGAGAGGTTGTGCGAGATCTCTGCGGATACATCATCTACTACAGATATATCATGATCTAGAGTATCTACAGATAGACCATGATCTACATCAAATTAACAGATATTACATAATAGCGTCTATCTACAGATATTAGATATGTCATGATCTATACCATTTAGTTCCTCACCACCTGTCGCTGTGTGAGAGAGGTTGTGCGAGATCTCTGAATATTACAGGTCTAACCCAGGAAGCATGTGCTATTAATAAATCATGAAGCACCTTTCACGGGTCCCACCCGGTAGCATGAGCTAGATCATACAGATCATACAGATCATACAGATCATACAAATCATACAGATCATACGAGATCGGGAATAGATCTGTCTTGAGCGATCTAGGTCGTCAAGTATGGGAACCGACGATCTGTCCCAGGTGGACGCATCGCTCGCATTTTACTCTCACTCCATCGTGTCGAAAACAAAAGCTTGAAATCATCGTCTGAGGGGGTGCGTTATCTTATATCACCTGTGTGTTACGCGGTATGTTACGTAGGCGTGGCTATTGGTAGTCAGCTGCTACGTGTGGCACTCGTTCTTCTGTACTGCGTCTTGGTGCTTTTGATCGATACTCATCTATGTCGTCTTAATCCTCCCCCTCCTCCCCCTCTCCTCCTCCTCCCGCTCCTCCTCCTCCTCCTCCTCCTCTTCCCCCACCCCCTCCTCCCCCTTCTCCCCCCCTACCTTCTCTTCCTTCCCTTTTCCAAGTAAATACACAAGAGGAATTTGTTCGATCTCAAGGACCTGCAATCTTCTGAACAAGCCTCGAGTTCCCGTGTTGTCACGGAGATAAACATGTATATTAGAGGTGTCTGTCTGCCCTCCTGGCCCCCCAGTCCTTCCTGTACAAGCCTCAGGTTTGGTCGTGCGGACCTCTGGGTAGTACTTCAGGAGTCCCGCCGCGCGCCCGAGTTAGACTATGTTGGTTACAGGGCATAACCTACTACGCTGACTGAGTGGAGTAGTGAGTTTGTCCTTTCTAGTTCCAATCAACATATCATATTTGCCGGAGGGCATGAACTACGCACATGGGGAATTACCGTAGAGTACTCTGAGTGTAATGCTGACGTGACTGTAGAGTACACGAGAGTGCAGAGCGCTTCGAAGCGACTCTACGCAAAGGGAGGGGACGCAAAGTAAGCGGCCCCGGTCATACGAAACGCCTGTTTCGTCGTAACTAGTCAAACGGTTCCTGAACCGTAACATGTACCTGATACCACGACATGTATGTGTGGTAAGGCACAAACACGAGGTAGCTGCATACCAGTACTATTAAATATATATCCATACCTACATAGGTATCAGTCTCTGCCAAGTGTTCCACACTAGAAAATAAAACCCACAACACTTCGATGCTGTCATCTATAAGCGAGAACGTCCTCCTCACAAAAGCAGGGGGTCCTTTGTAGGGTACAGCTCACCACAGCCTCCGTGCCGCGATTCCACCAAACACCTCACGATGCTTTGCTGCGCACTTGGTGAACCAAACGCCTGCTGCCTGGTTGGCGAAATCCCGACGTGCTACGTGCGTTCTGGCAATGTTGGGATGTAAGCGGCTAGGGTCATACGACTACGGCCATGCATGACATGAGTACACCCCCCCCCCCCACGCCTCCCCTCGTCCGCATTGTTGGGATGTAAGGGGCTATGGCCATACGACTACGGCCATGCGTGACATGATTACACCCCCTCGCCCGGGTTAGATCATGTCGGTTAGCAGACTGAATGGAGTAGTAGGTTCTCCCTTTTCTACATACATGTGGAGGGTAGAGAACCTTAACTCCACACAAGGGGATGAAGAAGGACCGTATGACGTGGTGTGTACCAGTATATGGTACATAGCACCTGCGGGGGTCAAACACAACCCGATCTCTGCCTGCTCCTCGACGTTTGCTATTGGTCAGCTCTGAAATCCGACGCTTGTTATGTAAGAGGTAGGGGTACGTAGCAGCCTTCTTTGGTCGCGGATCATGTCACACCCTCTGGAGTGCGGTACTTCGTCGTGCCTGATGAGATATTTGCTCCATCACCCAAACGGTGACCTTTGACAAACTATGAAGGGGTCACGGTATAGTACCGATAATCCTATGGCCCAGACAGGTGTAGTAAGGAGTGCCTTATTGGGTACTGCAGCAGCTCGCCCGTTGAACAGTACACTAATACAGGCAGATCATGATCTAGATCATCTACAGAGAGATAGCGATCTAGATCGTCTACAGATAGATAATGAGTTAGACAGCCTAGAGATATATCATGATCTAGATCATCTACAGATATATCACGATCTAGATGATCTACAGGGATCATCTACAGATGCATCATTATCTAGTTCACCTACAGATAGATCATGATCTAGATCATCTACAGATATATCATGATCTAGTACGTCGTCAAGTTCCTCACCTGCCGTTGTGAGTGACGTTGTGCGCGATCTGCACATATAGTGCACAGATCCAACCCAGGAACATAATCATGCGCTATATAGATCACTCTCGTAGATGATACGTGCCTTGCACTCGGCCTGCATGAACGAGCTACAGTACAGTAGATCAACTACAGGGTCGGGGATAGATCTTCCTTTAAAGGTCTACTGCTTACAGATCACCAAGTGGGAATCGATCATCTGCCCTATCTGTGAAACTCACACATCGGGCAGATCATCTACAGATATATCATTGATTTCCACTTGATGATCTAGTTATTTAGGGGAAGATGAAATCCTGATCTGTATGATCTGTATGATCTGTATGATCTAGATCATGTTGCCGGGTGGTGGGGGGCGTACAATCTGCATTATCTAGGATAGACCTTCTGATGGGTCGGGATCTGTACTTTACAGATCCTGCAAAAATATCATACCAGCAGGCCATAGGATCTAGATGATTTAGGTCATTATCTACCTGTAGATGGTCTAGATAATTATCTACCTGTAGATTATCTAGATCATGCTCTATTTGTAGACGATCGAGATCATGGTCTATGTGTAGATGCTCTAGATCATAATATATCTGTAGGTGATCTACAGTAGATCATGATCTATCTGTAGATGATCTAGATCATGGTCTATCTGTAGATGATCTAGATCATGGTCTATCTGTAGATGATCTAGATCAGGATTTATCTGTAGATGATCTAGATCATGGTCTATCTGTAGATGATCTGTATCATGATCTACCTGTAGATGAACTAGACCGTGATCTATCTGTAGATTATATATCTGTAGAGGATCTAGATCATGATCTACCTGTAGATCATGATCTGTAGATGATCTGTCCAACGTGTGAAATGTTAAGATCCGAAAGCACGTAGCACTTCTATATCGTAGGCATCACCCCTCTGTGAAGCTCTTACAGTACCTACCTACTGAGCTACGCGTAGGGGCAAAAAGACCGATCGATTACCCAGCCCAGGGTAATCCTTACAACACTCCCAACCCTCCTATACTCTGAACGGCGAGATCTTTGGGACGTCTTGCGTACGAGCACACGGCCGGCCGTACGTTGACCTACTACCCGCTTCCGTTACAATACCCCATGGGGAACCAGGGAGCCGCGTTTTCAGCGACGCACGCACGCACGCGCAATCAAGCGTTTCCATTAAAAATATATATATTTCGCAGCGAGAGATTCAGACCCCCACCCGTGTCGTCAACGATGCCAAATGTTAAGATGATGCCTACGGAGCTACGTACGGGGGGTAAAAGGCCGACCGATTGCCCAGCCCACAGGGTAATCCTTATAACAGCACCTTGGTTTCGGCGACGTCCAGAGAGACATACGACAACAGCAGCAAACGGAAACGCTTTCCGGCTGCGATTCGGCGGAAGTTTGCGAGCAGACTCGCCACGTAGGCACAACAGAGCCGACCCTCCGTAGCTGACTTCAGCTGTGGCACGTCGGCATAATAACTGATTGGCGTCTCGCAGCTCTTTTTGGGCACTTTGAGTTTTTTTTTTTTCAGTTGGATCCGATGCGTACGTAGCAACAACAAAACAAAAAATAGAGCTCATCATAATACATAATTGATGCGCTTTTAAAAGTAATATACACATATATACTACGTGGTACTCATATGGACGAGATCGTTGATGTGACCCCGCTGTATGACTGTTGTGTATGTATGTTGTTTATATAAATACATACACCAGGTACACGACGACTGGTAATTTACCCGAAACATTTTTTTGATCGAGACTTATTGTTCTGCGCTCCGTCTCGAAAGGGATACGTGGAAAATGGTCAAACGACTAGTAGTAAGACCAGCAACAAATAATGAGTACCCTCCCCCCTCTCTCCACACTACTACTACTACTTCTACTACTACTACTACTACTACTACTACTACTACTACTACTACTACTACTACTACTACTACTACTACTACTACTACCACTACTACTAGTATATAGTAGAAGTGTACTTGGCGTTACTTATGTGATGATATATACGTGGGCAGTCTGCAAGCCAAGCACGCGGGTATAGTGGGGGGAAAAAATGCATGTATGTATGGAAGAACAAAAAATTATCGATATTCCTTCATGTTACTTGTCGTGTGTACCAGGTATACGACAATATATTATATACCAGGTATATAAAATATACAACAGACATAAACGACGCGTGCTATACTATACGAGACTCTAGAGGTACATAAGGTATACCTTTTTCTGGCTGAGACGTTTTCGGTACGCCGGGACTCCTTAACCCCTTGAGAACTTGTTCCACGATTTTGGGGACAAACTACTTGGAATTAGTGTGGGACATTTTTTTCCAGTTCTGAATGGGTTAATATTATAAGGATTACCCTGGGCTGGGTAATCGATCGATCTTTTACCCCTATAGCTCAGCAGGTAATAAATACCCTCACATTTCACCCAAAATCGTCGAAATTGCTTTCGTGTGATGCAAAATGTTTTCGTTGTATACTTTTTACGAGGCCAAAATGGGAATAGCAACTTTTTTTGTTCCCTCCAAAACCTGTACCAGGCAGGGTATTCGGGTGGGGAATAGAGCTCCTGTACTATAATCAAGTGACCATACCAGCCTCACAAAAAAACGTGGGGAGCACCTGCATGCAGGCTACGGTAGCCTACGTCATACGTGTGCAGTACGAGGAACATACTACTGCTGTACGTAGAATATGTGGAGTGACTATGGTATTTGTCTGAATCATGTCTGCTACTTGCTTCCGCGTTCTGCTGTTCCTCCTCCTCCTCCTCCTCCTCCTCCTCCTCCTCCTCCTCTTGTTCTTGCTGCTGCTTCTGCTGCTGGCGTGGATGAACTATAATTATATAGTGGATGTGGGTGAGCAAGCTTCGCGTACGGACGATAGAGATGCACTTTATTATTCACATTTTGTGTCAACTTTAATATTACGCGTATAAAACAAAACAAACAAAATAGAAGCGGTTTCCTGTGGATACGAATAAGAGTTAAACATACGACGAGTTTATGTGTGTATCTCGTTTATGGACTCTGTATTAGGCAGCGAGCGCCATAGGAATACAATTTAAACGTGTGGTGTTGAATATCTGATAGGCTAGTATACTGGATAACGATAACTGAACGCTTTGTCTGCGCTTCTTTATAATAAACAGGGAGGGAGGGAGGGAGGGAGGGAGGGAGGGAGGGGTGGCTACATGGGGTACAATACTTGAAACGAGGAGGATGAGGATGCGGACAGAGGACGGACAACGGACGAACCTCTCCATCATTTTGCCGAAACAATTCACTTTCTTTCTTCTGTACCTACTGCTGTAGTACGGTTGAATAGAGCGTTTACCATATACAAACGAAAACGAAAAAAAACATGTACGGTACGTACCTGGCACCCGGTATACACAGTCGCATATAGAAAGCTGGGATTTGAAGGGAGGGTGACGTTGTTGAAACGTTCTCAACGTTCAACGGCTCAACGGTCAGGAAAACAACGGTCACGACAACAACGGTCTGGACAACAACGGTCACGACAACAACGGTCACGACAACAACGGTCATGACGAAAATGGGTGCTACCGGCAACAACAGCAAAAAAGGTACCCCTCGTGCGCGGTTCGTGCGTTAACGAACAGGTCACCGGCACGTCCTGCATCGCGCGCCCCATCGGCTCAGCCAATCAGCGTCATTCCCCTTTCGCGACGGGGAGGGAGGGAGGGAGGGAGGGAGGGAAGGAGGGAGGGAGGGAGGGGGGGGGTACTCATTTGTTGCTTGCCACTACTACACTGGTATTGTTGCACCAAGTAGAATGTACACATAGATAGATTCCCTGTTGTATCATACTGCTTGCTGCTGTGTATATTATATACCAGGCGTATTGTGTGTACGACGCGCATACACGCACACGTAAATTTGCATCTCCTATATACGTGAACGAATGTCTGTTTCAGTCAAACACCCTCAAGCACCAGGTCCTCGCATACACAACCGATGGCAAAACCGGTACACGGTGGTACCTCTGGTACCATACACCACAGGTATTCGAACGGATGTATGCATATATATATATTAAAAAAAAAAAAAAAAAAAAACACCCGTGATATCGAGGATTCCGTCGAAACTGATCTTTGACACGTACGTAGCTGAGCGTGACACTTCGATCGCGCGTACTTTACGGGTTCATATTATCACATATTCGAGAGGAAGGAAATAATATGTGTAGTATATGCCTACTGGTACATAACGGTTCTTAATTGTTTCGGGGGTGCAGGGGGGAAAATGCATAATAATCTGAACGGGATACCCGCATACAAGGTGTACAACCTGCAAGATAACACATCATCATCAATCATCATCGCCTGTGGGGTGCGAAATTTCGATTTTTCGAGCCGATTTTCCCGAAAGCAAGCGGGAGGGGCACACACAGCCAAAATATCGTCGAGATCTTTCGATGCAGGAAGGAGGAAGGAGGAGGTGCTCCGGAAAGATGTCTCCATACACAGGAAGGAGGTGTCCCTGACTAAGGCGGTAGGGGTGGTGTGCCAGAGCAATATAACCGCCTTATTGAGGGGAAAATCGCCTTATCCATTCCAGGTTATGAGTACTCGTACGTACAACTATTAATAGATCCGCAATCCTCGCGCCACGCGATTCTGACCGGCTTATATCGGGATACCGCCGGCTTACACTCAGTCAAGCCGCCTTACATATTGGAGGATGACCCCTATACTACTACTGTTAAACAGTTGTTGTAATACAATAAAATGCAAGACGCCTAATAATAAGAAACGGGAAAAAATACGGTCCAGGCTGGATTTCTCATTTGGAGAGAGCTAGGTAGGGTGCTTTCTACCCTTGTTTCAAGAGATTAACGACTCCCTCCCGACTTTCTTTTCCTCCAAATCTCAGCCTGTGTTTCCTTTCTTGTTATAAATAGCCAATTTCTTACTAGTTAGGTGTCCTGTACTGTACTGTTGAAGACGCACTCCTTTATAAATCGCTCGGTGTTTTTGCACCTTACTTCCATTGTCGGGGAAAATCAGCCTCGAAATTCTTCCGAGGTTAGGGGGGACGGGGGGGGGGGGGGGGGGGGGGGGTATCTCGTCACACACACGTGTGATCAAGGTGGTCAGTATTGTCACGTACAAACATATTATTATACGTACGTACGCCGCACTATCTACTGCACACCAAACACGGGGCACACAGCACCCCCCCCCCCGTGGTCTTACTGGGAATTGTTGTGAATACCTGGTACCTGGTATGGTGTGTGATGCATACAAATTTGTATGCCATCACAAAGTATGCATTAATAATAAACGAAGAAACACGTCAGCTGTGAAATCGCCGTAGTAGTGTACGGACAGTACTCGTAGCGTCACACAGTTTGCAGTTTTTACGTACTACGCGACGCGTGTAGTGTTGATATTCATAGTGCACACACGTATATATGATATGTATATATGGGCCTGCCATAAAGAAACATTTGCGTTCTTTACCGTACATATTCCGAGCAAAAAGCCTTAGGATCATACTGCCAAGCCATCCTTTAACCTTCTAAGGTACTTCGAGTACTACTACTATACACCTGGTACGCGTAATAGGATTTAGTGCATGTAGCGCTCGTAGCCGCTGCTGCTGTGGGCACAGTTTCTTAATGCAACAATACGCCTTAAGCGCCCCTAAAAGAGTATACGCCTAATGTTCTTAATGGGCTCGACCTAAGCCCAGAGTCTTATTATTGGCCTCGACTTAATATATAAGCCCAATCAAAACGTTATTATTGTGACGGGCTCATTCTTATTCCTTGGGCTTATATTGTTTTACCATTAATTAATACAACGACAGCAAACAATAAAACCAAACACTCTTCGTAATTTCAAGTATAAAAACAAAAAGTTGTTCCCAAAATGTTGTGTATGTACACATAGATAGATTCCCTGTTGTATCATACTGCTTGCTGCTGTGTATATTATATACCAGGCGTATTGTGTGTACGACGCGCATACACGCACACGTAAATTTGCATCTCCTATATACGTGAACGAATGTCTGTTTCAGTCAAACACCCTCAAGCACCAGGTCCTCGCATACACAACCGATGGCAAAACCGGTACACGGTGGTACCTCTGGTACCATACACCACAGGTATTCGAACGGATGTATGCATATATATATATTAAAAAAAAAAAAAAAAAAAAAACACCCGTGATATCGAGGATTCCGTCGAAACTGATCTTTGACACGTACGTAGCTGAGCGTGACACTTCGATCGCGCGTACTTTACGGGTTCATATTATCACATATTCGAGAGGAAGGAAATAATATGTGTAGTATATGCCTACTGGTACATAACGGTTCTTAATTGTTTCGGGGGTGCAGGGGGGAAAATGCATAATAATCTGAACGGGATACCCGCATACAAGGTGTACAACCTGCAAGATAACACATCATCATCAATCATCATCGCCTGTGGGGTGCGAAATTTCGATTTTTCGAGCCGATTTTCCCGAAAGCAAGCGGGAGGGGCACACACAGCCAAAATATCGTCGAGATCTTTCGATGCAGGAAGGAGGAAGGAGGAGGTGCTCCGGAAAGATGTCTCCATACACAGGAAGGAGGTGTCCCTGACTAAGGCGGTAGGGGTGGTGTGCCAGAGCAATATAACCGCCTTATTGAGGGGAAAATCGCCTTATCCATTCCAGGTTATGAGTACTCGTACGTACAACTATTAATAGATCCGCAATCCTCGCGCCACGCGATTCTGACCGGCTTATATCGGGATACCGCCGGCTTACACTCAGTCAAGCCGCCTTACATATTGGAGGATGACCCCTATACTACTACTGTTAAACAGTTGTTGTAATACAATAAAATGCAAGACGCCTAATAATAAGAAACGGGAAAAAATACGGTCCAGGCTGGATTTCTCATTTGGAGAGAGCTAGGTAGGGTGCTTTCTACCCTTGTTTCAAGAGATTAACGACTCCCTCCCGACTTTCTTTTCCTCCAAATCTCAGCCTGTGTTTCCTTTCTTGTTATAAATAGCCAATTTCTTACTAGTTAGGTGTCCTGTACTGTACTGTTGAAGACGCACTCCTTTATAAATCGCTCGGTGTTTTTGCACCTTACTTCCATTGTCGGGGAAAATCAGCCTCGAAATTCTTCCGAGGTTAGGGGGGACGGGGGGGGGGGGGGGGGGGGGGGGTATCTCGTCACACACACGTGTGATCAAGGTGGTCAGTATTGTCACGTACAAACATATTATTATACGTACGTACGCCGCACTATCTACTGCACACCAAACACGGGGCACCCAGCCCCCCCCCCCCCGTGGTCTTACTGGGAATTGTTGTGAATACCTGGTACCTGGTATGGTGTGTGATGCATACAAATTTGTATGCATCACAAAGTATGCATTAATAATAAACGAAGAAACACGTCAGCTGTGAAATCGCCGTACGTAGTGTACGGACAGTACTCGTAGCGTCACACAGTTTGCAGTTTTTACGTACTACGCGACGCGTGTAGTGTTGATATTCATAGTGCACACACGTATATATGATATGTATATATGGGCCTGCCATAAAGAAACATTTGCGTTCTTTACCGTACATATTCCGAGCAAAAAGCCTTAGGATCATACTGCCAAGCCATCCTTTAACCTTCTAAGGTACTTCGAGTACTACTACTATACACCTGGTACGCGTAATAGGATTTAGTGCATGTAGCGCTCGTAGCCGCTGCTGCTGTGGGCACAGTTTCTTAATGCAACAATACGCCTTAAGCGCCCCTAAAAGAGTATACGCCTAATGTTCTTAATGGGCTCGACCTAAGCCCAGAGTCTTATTATTGGCCTCGACTTAATATATAAGCCCAATCAAAACGTTATTATTGTGACGGGCTCATTCTTATTCCTTGGGCTTATATTGTTTTACCATTAATTAATACAACGACAGCAAACAATAAAACCAAACACTCTTCGTAATTTCAAGTATAAAAACAAAAAGTTGTTCCCAAAATGTTGGGGAGGGGGGGGGGGGTGTATGTTGCTTTTTGTTTTTTTTGTTTTTCTCTCCTCCCCGGTTCCCGGGCCCAGAGCGCCCGCTTAGCCCTAAGCAATTTCGAGCTTCGGTTCGCGAATGACCGAAACCCCACGTAACCCTTTTAGGACTGGAGCACTGCAGTCCCGTTTTGGGGACAAACCACTCTAATTCTAAGTAATTTGTCCCCAAAACGGGACTCCAGTCCTATAAGGGGTAAGTTAGTTGATTGATGATGAATCAGAGCCCCGAGCAACCCAGGAGAGACCGCAATCATTTTCCAAGAAAATAATGACCGGCGCCGGAGGAGGAGGGGAAAAGAGCAGTGGCTTCAAAATGCTAAAAAACCCAAACAATTGAATACGGAACAACAACAACAACAACAACAACAACAACAACAACAACAACAACAACAAAAGGAAGGCGACGGCGGCGGCTGTGTCGAATAAACGAATAAACGGCGGCGGCTGTGTCGATTATGTTATATGTTATACGGTTCTTTCTAAATAAAACATCTCCGACTACTGCACACGTTATTTTGTGAAATACAGATTTCATATTTCCTTGATTGATTTTCGTTAATACTATCGAATCGTCTCTGACTCCTAATCTCTTTTTTAGAGCTGAAGAGCAAGCTGTGAAGTACGGTAATCTTTAAAGCGGTATTTTTACCCGCAGGGGGACCGGGGGGGGGGAGGGAGGGGAGGCATTAACTGTTATATATAGTAAATGGTTGGTTACCACTACGTACTACTCGTATTATTACAGCAGTATGAGAATGATAAATAATGTAAAAAATGTTGATATTCGTACGTAAAACGTTTCATGATGATGATGAAACTACTATTAATACTGCTGTATATATAGAAAAAAAAACAATTATTTTAACGGTATATATTTTGCCGCCGCCAATTTGTTTCAATTTGTTTTCAGCTCCTCTATCTTCCCGTTATTTTTTGGACGCATCCAACCGAACGAACCGAACCGCGAGCTTAGTATTAACTATTATGATACGTACCAGGTACATTAATATCAGAATCTACCCTCTTCCAGATTTTTTTTCGTTGACGATCATCGCCACATCCGACACGAGCGAGCGAGTGCTTTTCTATACTCGTAGTCGCCACCACCCACTCTCACTCCATCCTCCCTCTCCCACAGCTACTTCTACCACTACTACTACCACTCGCTGCTAAAATAACCATAATAGCCTAGCCGAGCCACACCCTCAAGCTCTACACGCACGCGCAGTTTGGCGTCTACTGCTGCTACTACTACTACTACTACTGCTGCTTCTTCTGCTGCTGCTGCTGCTGCTGTGCTCTGGGCCCCTGCACACACACAAGACGACACCGAGAGAAATCAAGATCAAGATTTCAGCCTGAGAAGGATTCTTCCCCGAGCGAATTGGCAAGAAGAAGCGGTTTCCCTCTTCTTCTTCTTCCTCCTGTTCTTTGCGCGTGAGCTTCAAAACCGCGCGGCAAATAAATCACCCATTCTCCGACTTCACCAGTCCAGTTAGTTGTTCATCCAGTTCTTCTGCTTCGGCTGCTGCTGCTGTTACTGCTGCTGCTGTGCTGCTACGCGCACGGTGCCACGGTCTTCGAGAGAGGTGAGCCAGAGAGAGAGAGAGGGAGAGAGAGATAGCAAGTCCAGCAACGACAGGGCTTTTGTTGTTTGTCAATTGTGGCAAGGTGGCACATATTACGAGTGAATGTGGAGGTAGGTAAATTGGTGCACAGCCGTACTATTAATACTGCCAGGTACGAGAGTGTGTATATACGATGGAGCCCACAACAGGTATTGTATGTAGTACAACAGTACAGCAGTAGGTACATAATGCTCCAGTCCAGCGTTCGTTGTATGATGACACCGGCTGCAATCACAACAACAACAGGTAGAGAGCTCAAACCTACACGCCACACACAGCGCCAGCGCATCAAGCAACACCCACATAATAATACTAATCATAACAGCACCAACACCAGTACCAACACCAGCACCAGCACCACCAGCACCATTGGTCCGGCAGCATCAATCAGAAGCACCAGCAGTACGAGTATAGTATAATAATAGCGAAACGAGGGAGGAAAAAAAATAAATGTCCGATCGTTTGCATGATGATCGTTGATGAAATCAAATCCTATCCTATCCTACAGGAGGAGGAGGAGGAGTAGCATACCGCGTCTAAAAAAAGAAAAGTATTATCGTACGAGTAAATGTGTCCACAGCAGCACCGGTCTGTGCATTCAGTTCGGTGGGGAGCTGCTGCTATTGAGTACGAGAGGTAGGATACACGGGAAAGAAGAAAGATGAAATAAATGCCGAGGAAATCTATGGGTGGCACAGAGGGCACAATGGTGGGGGTGGTGGTGGTGGGGGTGGTGGTGGTGGTGGCGGTTCGGGCAGGCCCTGCGCCTGTGGACAGACCAGACAGAGCAAGAAGAACACACACACCCATTCTACATCCATCCACCCACCCACCCATCCATCCATCCATCCATTCATGGCCAGGATGCTCTGTTTTTCCACGTATGAATATGATCGTACATCGTATACGGTTGGGTTCTTATTGTTGTTGCTGGTGGTGCTGGTGGTGCTGGTGCTGGTGGCGGTGGTGGTAGTGGATTGGTGGCGGTGCTGCTGCTGTTGCTTTCGCTTGCTTGCTTGCTTGTTGCGCTGCTGCTGCTGCTGCTGATGATGATGAGGATGAGGATGCGATACACGTAAGATGATTCCTGCTTCCGTATGAGGATAATGCGCTTGCTGCTTTTCTTTATCGTACTACTGTACTTCGTACGTACTGTTTTTCTTTGCTGCTTTTCTTTGCTGCTGCTGCTGCTGCTGCTGCTGCTGTGTGGTTGTCACCATTATCGGTTCGCCGGTATTGACTACTGTAGGAGCTGGGCGCCAGTAGCATCCAGCCAACCAGCGATGATGCTGTGCTCTTGCTCTGCTGTTGTTTTCAAGCACTGCTTCTGCTTATATTATACTGCTGCTGCTGCTGCTGTTTTGTGCTGGGAACCAAGGCCACCTGTACACATATACATACATACCACCGGCACAAAGCAGTCCGTAGTCGTAGGAAGATGTCTTCTTAATAGTCTACGCGTGGAGGTTTGACATGCGAGAAAAGTCTGGGGCTCGTATGATACGAGTACGTATATACGAGTACGCTCGGAGTACGAGTTATTTTCCAGATTGTTTTTATACGTGTTGTATGTACCCTGATGTACCAGGAATAAATATATACCAAACAAAGTACCACAGATATATTTATTTGCCGGTTTTCCCGTCATGTCTCCGTTTTGTTTTTATGCTCGAAGAATAATCTACGAGTATCAATAAAAAGATTCCCTCTTCGGCACCCCTGGTATGTCCCACGTACGTACTCGAAGTACGAGTATATTCGGAGCAGGTACTACTGCTGCTGCTGCTGCTGCTGCCAATATACCTCGTAGGCAATACGAGTAATAAGAACATGAATAAGGGTCAGTTAGAAAGCAGGATTAAGACATTGTGCTCACTGGCAGTAGGTGTTATTAAGAGCGTTGCGTGCACTAATTAGTATACCTGTGGTACCTGGTACCGGTACGAGTACATATGTATGTAGCACACAATAATGTGTTGCTGTTCAAGGACAATATATTAGTGTCTGTTCTGTCACAACAAGGTTCTAAGGCTTGCTCAGATTATTATTATTATTGTGCTCGCCATCCGACAATGTGTAGTGTTGTTCCAAAAACGACTCAGGGAACAAAAGTGAAGAACTCTCCAGATCAAAAGCGTAGCAGTATCATGCGACAAATCAAAACCGATGTGACGCAAATGGAAGGCTACCACATCCAACATCCTTCTATCTCATCCACCAAAAAACGACCAACCCCCCCCCCCCCCCCCCCCCCAGTATTATTGGGCGCTTTCCTTTGGCGAGCCCGTATAATACTGCTGTATGACGAGTGTAGGAAACCACGAATTCTTCTCTCGACCTCTCTCTCCATTTACTTAGACTCACACTCACTCGCGGTCTGGCCGGGCTGCTGTGTGCCATGGCTTGGTGGTGGTGGTGGTGTCTTGAGTCTTGAGTGCGACGGGAATTCACTTTTATTTTTATGTTCCCCGTCTTGTTTCCTGCGAGCGCACGAGAGGCCTCCACGGCACGTACCAGCCAGTCTTCAATGCCTCTCATTTACCTCACATCTACCATATCCCTGTTAGAACTGCAGTCCCGTTTTGGGGACAAATCACTTAGAATTAGACTGGTTTGTCGCGAAAACGGGACTGCAGTTCTAAAAGGGATATGGTACTATTAATATTAATGTTTTACGAGGGACCATCATAGTAAATAATAGGACCAAATATTGTTCGGGGGCATAGGTAAATATCTAGGTTCCTGAGTGTAACCGTAGGTCCTATTTACTACGGCATGTATCAATAGTAGCCTTGAACCCTTTTAGAACTGCAGTCCCGTTTTGGGGACAAACCACTCCAATTCTAAGTAATTTGTCCCCAAAACGGGACTCCAGTCCTACAAGGGTTAACCTGTATCAGGCAGTAGTAGTGGCATTTAACCTCATTCACCTCTCTACTATAAATACGCAGGTTTTTACAGGCCAGATATATATTGCGCCCGTACGTATTCATATGATATAACGTTCCAAGAGCAAGGTAGCACTCAGTCATAACCCACCCACCCACCCACCCCCCCTGTTGGGATCAATTCATCATGATATTATAATATTTTTGGGAGTTGTATGAGTGATCAACGCTGAAGATCATGCTGCACATTGTCGGATGGCAAATATAATAATAATATTAATACCAACATTTGTTTACTACATCCGACTCAAGTCGACGAGGGAAGAAAGTGCTGAAACCTTTTCGCGATAGAAATGCAAGGCAAAGAACCGTAGTGGGGGAGGAGGGAGAAGAGCCTACTTTGTGACCCCGGATCTGAGAGGGGTATGACCTTGAATAAGAGTGTAGATCACGGTGGTGATCATACATGGGATGGACAAAAAAAAAAAAAAATGGCCGAGATCGTTTCCCTCAAAAATGGGAGGGCACTCACTTACTTATTTACAACGAAAAACAAAATAGTGACACATTTCATTTTGGAAGATCTCGCGCCGAGGCCATGCATTCCAAGGACGCTTTTATTTAACACCTGCTGGTGCTCGGCATTTGTTTGCGCTCTCTACGAGTACGAGATACTCTCCCGCTCTTTACTAAATTTGTCCGACAGAGGGTGCACATCGTGCGCTCTCCCTCCACGTGTGCATAGCTTATTATTTATGTGTTCATTCGGTTTTTTTTTGTTTTCAAGTTTTGGGATCCATGACTGGCTCGTACAGGACTATTCTTAGTAAATAGGACCAAATGCTATTAATAGACTTTGTGCATAGGTTTCCTTGGTTTTCCGTAGTTTTCTGCTTTCGGGAATGTTATGAGTGATCAACGTTGAAGCTCATGCTGCACATTGTCGGATGGCAAATATAATAATAATGTATAATACGACATACATTTTCACTACGACCTATATATATATGGCCCACGGCTGGCTTACGTCGGCTTTGCAAGAGGGCGGTGGAGGAGCAGCAGAAGCAGCAGCTGTATCCGACGGGTATCACGAGGCCGCGCGCCAGGGACCGCCGCGCGACCCCGTGTCCCCTAAACACTGCTCGTCCGTACAGTGTATAGACACCTCGCCCACACCCACAGCAGCCCTCTCGTAGCCAATCAATGTTTAGTGCTGTGTTGTTATTATATTTGCCTCCTGACAATATATACGTAGCATGAAAAAGATTCAACGTTGATCACGCATACACACTCCCAAAGAGGAAAACTACAGAAGAAACAGAAAGAACCTTATCTCTGCAAAAAAAAAACTACTCCATTATGTACCTACCTGTGTACTTTCGGCTCTTGATGTATTGCATTGTATCTCTAGGATTGGGAATCAGGACAGGCACTGGGTGTACTGATGTGGTTGAGTAGAAAGAACGGGCTTAATGTGAAGACAACAACAACAACAATAACAACAACAACAATTGTATTGTACTGTACTACTGCTGTATATACATATTATATATACGTATATAGTACAATATATAGTCGACTACGTGGTGAATACCCAAAGATCCGCGCCCTTCCTTGGTTGCGTGTGATATAATGTCATATACCTTGGTATATCATTCTGCGTTATTGCCGTGCCTTGCTGCTGTCCTGTGCCCCC
>MEHQ01003153.1:644039-739090 GCA_008828725.1 Saccharina japonica | reverse complement strand
GTACTCATGTTGTGCACGGCCGTAGTCATATGACCATAGACCCTCGCATCCCTACAATGCCGGGACGGAGCGCGTTGGGTTTTCACCAACCAGGCAGACATTGCTTGCACCAAGCGCGAAACGCCGTGAGGTATTGGGCGAGTCGCATGGAGGGTGAGCTGCATCCTGCTAAGAACCGCCTCTGAGGCGGACTTGCATATGGACGACAGCTTCAATGAGTTAAATTTAATTTCTGGTGTGGCCACTTCCGGAGACAGCAATGGGTTTTACTATGTAACTGCCTCGCGGACGCCTTACCATATTAACACTACGTGATACGACCATTCCCCTTGTGCGGAACAAAGGTTCTCCACCCCGCACAAATGATCTACTCGACCGCCAGCTTTGGTGACCGCCAAAAAAAAAAAAAAAAAAAAACGGCACCCTGGTTGTCTAGCTCACGCAGCGAGTGGCATGTTTTACAGCGTCGTTGCCAACCGACGCCAACCCAACCGGGGGAGGGGGGGTAAGCGCATCACAGGGGGGGTGTATGCGACAGACACGCGCAAGGCTGTGACTCGACTGACAATAAGTCACCGATTCGTTTTTAAGTCAGCCCTAGTCGCCTAGGTAGGTATGGTGTTACAGTTACAGTTAGTTGCGTCCCGGTAATTTGCCGAGCTCCGTGTCTGTCCTGTGTGTGTCTGTGTTTTTTGTTTTACTTGGCGCGCTTGAGGCTCGAGTTATGTTTGTCTAGTTTAAAATTGATGAAGCTTTACGGTAAGTCGGTTTAGTTGGCTTGCTTTCACCATCTAACGAATCCAACTAATCCAACTATAGCCGCCAAGTCCAGTCAACTCACAGCCCTACCGATCACATAACATCATTTTTTTTAAATTTAATTTCCTGCTCTGTCGCACCGTCCTTTTGGTAAGCCCTATGTTTCACATGTTTCCACCCCAACATTTTATTTGTCTTCGTCCTTCTTTCTCCTGTTCCCTCGCTACCTAGTCGAAACTCAGATCCGGGGTCACGCCACTGTAAGCCCCCCCCCCCCCCCGCACACACACACTATGCTGGTACGCGCTTGCATGTGTATCGAGAGACAAGAGAAGGGGTTCAGCCCCTGTATACCCTACCCGTCGACTTGCGTCGCAATTTCTGCTTTCCCACGCCGTCAATAGGCGCTCTCGGCAGTTAGTTGGTGTCTTTCGATTTTAAAAAAAAAACAACTATATCCTTACCTATTGACTATGATGGTCCCCCGCAATAGACGACGATCTATTGGTCGATAAATTGAATCTGATCTGATAGGCTTGGGGGTTAGGCTTCGAGTCACAACACAGCGAGAAGATGGTCCCTCTCTACGGTATAAGTGCCGGTGTGCGCCAGCCAGTAATATTACGGTGGACCACAATAAATACGACCTACGGTATAGACAAAAACCTAGATATATATCCACCAACCGTTTAACCCCTTCAGAACTGCAACCACTTTTTTGGGACAAAACTACTTGGAATTAGTGTGGTTTCATTTTTGGAGTAGTAAAAGGGTTAAGGTTAATTTTAATTTTATTTTGATTTTCATTATTTCTTCCCCCCACAAATAGACACACACTTCCTGATTTCTACAGCCTCAGATTGTGTCCCCCTCATACGGGATGTACATCCTACATGAGGACATATAAAATCCGTGAGTACGCGCGATCGAAGTATTACACTCAGCTAGCAAAGATGACCTTCGACGAAATCCTCGAGCTCACAGCTGTTTTTTTTTTTTTTTAATTTTTTTAATACGTATATATTTCCATTTTTTTTACTGACAATATGTTGTCCCTATTTACTTAGTGCATACGTAGCTTATAGTGCATAGCTTATCGGTGTAGCGGAGGGTAGGTTACCGCTTTGTTTTTTTTTTCGGGAGAATATGGTATAAAAAGTGGTGGCAGAGTTCATGACTCAGCATGGCCCGCCGTCCTGGACCATAGAGCAGTAGGGATACAGTGCATAGAAACTTGCCCGTACAGCGGAGGGTAGCTTACCGCTTTATTTTTAGACAACATGGTGGAGGACCGCAAGAGTATCGGTCCCTCCATAGCGCCGGTTGAGTACGTAGTGTGGCGCTGGGCCAAAACATTGTCCGACTTTTTTCATTTCTCGTGTTGCAATGATGGGGGACAAATTACTTAGAATTTGAGTGGTTTGTCCCCTAAACGGGACTGCAGTCCTAACAGAGTCAACTCTAATAATCGTCAGACTTTTCCATTTCTCGTGTTTGCAGTGTTTTTCGTTGTATACTTTATTTAGGCCGTGGTACATACAGCAAGCCGTACAGGACACCTGATAACAAACAGGAGATCTGGTCCAGGCTGGATTTTTTTTTTATATCTGAGGGAGGGTGCTTTCTGCTTAGTATACTGATTTCAAGATAACGACTCCCGAATTTTTTTTTTCACTCTTGAATCTCGGCCTGGCTTTCTTATCAGCCTGTTTCTTATTATGAATACTATCCTTACTCTATGGCCCAGGACGGGTGATGAGTCATGAACTCTGCCACCACTTTTGCTACCACGAACAAGCATGCTATAGGTATATATATATACCAGGATACACTATCAAAAAAAAAATGCTGCCCTTCGTACATACCCATGTACGTACATACCCTGGTATATATTAAAAAAAAAAAAACAACAACAACAGCTGTGAGATCGGGGATTTCGTCGAAACCCATCTTTGCTAGCGAGTATAATACTTCGATCGCGCGTACTTACGGGTTGTACATGTCCGCATGCAGGATGTACATCGTGTGTGTAAAAGAATATTCACTCTTGAGGTTCTTCCTCGTGTACCCTCAACGTTGCATTGTTCCAGAGTCTGATTTTCGTCCACTCTCCAGCGGACACTACAACAGAGTCTGATAACTTAACTGTTTTATTTAAACATAATTTACATGTGAATCAATAGAATCATGACATGCAGATCTCGACCTATTTACTGTACGTAGATGTCAGATGTATGTTATTAGTATTCTACAGTTGTAACACCCGTACACACAGCAAGCCTTACTAGAGAGGAAACCCCGTGCGAGTATCGTACATAATACTATCTTTAAAAAAAAAAAAAACATAAAAAAAAATAACAGCTGTGAAATCGAGGATTTGGTCGAAACTCATCTTTCCTACTCGTACCTGAGTGTGATATATATCTACTTCGTATAATAGTATATGTACGCCGAGTATATACGAAGTACATTATTTTTGCTTGACATTCATCGTGCTCCCGGAACTCGCGACTATGATATATAGGGGCGAACAAAAAAGAGGATCAAACAAAAACAAAAATAAAGTGATCACGTACGACGGTATGATACATACTTACTACCTGGTATATCATACAGCTCTGAGTACGTACGCCCTTGATTCTCATCGAACCGGCCCGTATAAAAATAAAAATTACCAGAGGTAGGTGTGTACGAGTATACTATATGACTACGTATGTATGTAGTCCATTTGCGCGGGAGGGCGCGAGGGCTCGCGCGCGCCGGGGGGGGGGGGGGGGGGGGTCGTTTCTGCTGCGGCGAAAAAAATGTTCATGTATGGTCGGGTTCTGACAGCTGGCGGCGGGCGAAGCGTCCCGGCTTGTGCGCCTACACATATATATATATATATATGTGCATACAGACAGGAGTAGTGTACAATAAATCGACTGCCTGGATATCGGCACGCGTTTTTCTGTCAAGTGTTCACGTCTGATTGTGGCAGCAGCAACATCTTCCGCGTTTCTGAATAAATTGGATGTTCTCCAAAAAAACACGCAGTACTACGAATTCCCAGTAATTTCCTTTTCTATATACGTATATATGTAAAATATGTATTATACTTCGAAGTATATACATATTAATAGTATGTTTATGTATATACTTCGAATTATGCATGTATGATGTATAATATCTTAGTAGTAGGTATTCGGAACAAACGCTTTGCACATCATGGTCAGATGGTAAAAGGACATACAAAATTTGCGTGCTATTCTCGTTCTTCTCCTTTGATGGTGCTTGTGAAAGATCAACATTGATGAAGCTCACTTGTCGGAAGGCAAAACAAGGATATCAACACAATGCATAGGCACAATCTGGTATATATATATGTATAATATTATATGATGCACCGGGGGGGGGGGTACGTACACACTCCGGATATACAATGGTTGCAAGGTACCCCTCTCCCTCTTCGGGATGAGACTGACTGTCGTGTGCTGTGTGCTGTGTGCTGAGTGTGTGGTGGTCGGCTTGAAATCCCGCGCTTGAACTCCCGGAAAAAGGGGGTACGCAGCAGCAGCAGCAGCAGCAGCAGCAGCAGCAGCAGCAGCAGAAGCAGCAGCAGCAGCCGTTCGTTAGATATTAATGTGTGCGTGTTCTTCACATTAAACCTTCCTTTCTACCCGTCGACATCCAGCACACAGCACACCCAGAGTCCGTGCCGATTCTTCATCCTAAAAAGGTACCAGTTATGTGGTCACAAAACTACGACACAATAGAGATACTACGCTCAGTGCAGTAAGCAGACTAGTTCCTCGTGAATCCGACGCAAGTCGACGAGGGAAGAAAGTGCCGAAATCTTCTCGCTACAAAAATGGCAAGGCACGTGCCGTAGTGGGGGGGGGAGGGAGAAGAGCCTACTTTGTGACCCTGGATCTGAGTTACGACTAAAGAGTGAGAGAGAAAAGAAGGGCGAAGATGATAAACGGGATGGACCAAATATATATATACCAGCTATCATTGTACTACTAATAGTATATACGTACGTACGTAGCCACCCGGGCAAGGACGAAGAGCATGGAAAAAACTATTTTCCTCTTCTTGCACGTGAAGAAAAAAAAAAGTGACCTAACCGGGCAAGCAACACAGACCAGCCAAAAAAACGAGTATATATATAGTTATAATGGACATTTATACATATATATTATATATAATATATACGACTGTTTATACACATATATACCGTTGTGTCCCGAAATATAATAACCTTTGCATTCGATCGTAAAATATAAAATGTTTCCTATATTTCGGGACAGAGTAGTTATGTCATATGTATGACACCCCACATTTTACTGTAAATAAACCATTGGTATTTTTTTTTCGCACCGGAACTTTTACGTTTCAACCTCCTTCCTGGTCAACAATCCCTGTGGTCACTAACAGTTAATAAGCGTTCGTTGTCTTTGCGCGCGAAGGGGTTAACATTTTGTAGTTTTCCCCACCACCTCTACTCGTTGATTTTCATCGATATTTTGTTTGCTATCTCACGCTCTCATCTCGCGGTTTTCATCGATAAAGGGAAAAACAAAAAAACAAAAAAGAGACATCAAAGCATGATCAAAGTATATTTTTTTGGGGAGTTTTTTTTTCCCCCTTTTTTTTCGTGAACCCGCCGGGTTAAGGAGACAAGAAAGCATCCTCCATTTTTTGCTGTATAGTCTATAGACAAGGTAATGCGCGTCGTTCGTACGTAAAATACCTACCTGGTGGTGCACCTAAACCACCTAAACCAACTAAACGACCGGCCCGGCTCTGTGTGTTCGTTTGTTTGTTTGTTTGTTTGCTTCGCGCGAAAACAAACAAACAAACAAACAAACAAACAAACAAAGTTCTCCTTCCTTCATTACTTGGTGGTCCATGTGTCGGTTGACGCGTGGTTGGGTGGGTGGAGTGGGTGGAGGGGCGGGGCGGTGGAGGGGTGGGCGTGCTTGATTATTATATAGTGTATGAGGTGGTGGGTAGGTGGTGGGTGGTGGGGGGGTGAAGTGGATTGGAGGTGGGAAATGGGGGCGGAGGCGCTGGAGGGGGGGGGGGGGGTCAAGGTAGGCTAAGCCAGCCGGTCCAGCAGTGGGAGGGTGGGCGGTGGGTCGGGGGCGGAACTAATACCACTACCGATGATAAGAAGGGTAACCAACTACTATTGCATATGAATTAACGACGGTATGATACTATATGATATGACATGATATGACATGTATATATTATATATATAATAGCATGAAAGGAAAAAATGAAAATGAAAACCAAAAACAATTATTCCTTTTGTCGCCACAACAAACAAGCTTCTCACGCTCTGATGAGCACTATTACTATCAATACTACTATTCATACTACTGATTGTTGCTGCTGCTGTGGGTGTGGGTGTTCATTCATGACATTGAGCCGCTCTTTCTATTATACATATGTATACATATTTGATACATATATACGCAATTCGATGCAAGTCGACGAGGGAAGAAAGGGCCGGAGTCTTCTCGCGAGAAAAACCAAGGCACGAAGCGTAGTGGGGGAGGAGGAGGGAGAAGAGCCTAATTTGTGTCCCCGGATCTGAGTTCCTCGTATATATGACTATACGAAGGAGAGAGAAAAGGAAGGGCGAAATTAAAAAAAAAAAAAAAAAAAAAAACAGCTGTGAGATCGAGGATTTGGTCGAAACTCGTCTTTGCTATTACGGGAGACCATAGTAAACAGGACCTGTGGTACACACAAAAACCTAAATATCTCCCTTTTTTTGCTACCAATACTTGGTCCTATTTACTACGGTCCTCCGTAATAGCTGAATGTGATACATACTTCGATCGCGCGTACTTACGGGTCTTATATGTCCTCATCATGCAGGATGTACAGTAGTACATCCCGTATGAGGGGGACACAGTCGGAGGCTGTAGAATTCAGGGAGCACGTACGTGTCTATCTGTGGAAAAACAAAGCGAAAGAAAAAAACTGGGTTTGCACGTAACTTTTGCCACTACTATTCATCGGAGGTGTGTTCCCGTCGACAATACAGCACACACACCCAGTGTCCACGCCGATTCTTCATCCTGCTATGGTTAGAGAGACACAAGCTTTCTGGTTGCACTGCTGTGAGCACACTGGAAACTGGACGGAGACGAGACTTCTTTTTCTTTTTTAACGAGGATTTGAAACGCCTTTTCCTTCTTTTCGCTTTTCTTGCTTTTGCCTGTTTTTGGTCGTCGTAAAAATGAACGGTAAAATACTTGGATGATTTACAAATTGAAAGAAGATGCGGAAGAAAAAAAAAAACGAACGGTACGTACGCACGTAAAAAGTAAAGAGTCGTCGGCTCCGTGTTCGTTGATGGTGAGGGAAGAGGAAAGAGAGAGTTTCTTTCGGATCTGCACCAATAAAAGCAAAAAAAAAAACAAGAAGGATTTTGCAGGGGGATATTATACATTCTTGTAGTACAGTACAGTACGCCTAATAAGAAACAGGCTAAATAAGAAATCCAGGCTGAAATTTATAGAGGAAAATAATAAATTCGGGAGTTGTTATATTGAAATTAGGGCAGAAAGCACCCTCTCTCAAATTAAGAAACCCAGCCTGGACCAAGCTTTCCTGTTCCTTATCATTAGGTGTCCTGTACTGTAGCGTACTTGTACAGACACCATGAACACGGAGGCAGTGCTGTGCTGTGCAGCCCTCTGCGGGGGTACACTAGCGACATTTTACTTATCATTATTATTATCTTTGCCGTCCGACAATGTGCAGCAGCACGAGCTTCAACGTTGATCACTCCTAACATCCCCGAAAGCAGAAAGCCACGGAAACAAAGGAAACCTATGCGCGAAGTTAATAGCATCCTTCTATGTCTACTTCCCGCCAAGATGTATCCACAATGCTCCATCTGTCGTCCTTGCTCCCTCCTTCTTCCCAATATGCACCCTTTATATATCATCGCGTATCATCTGTTCGCCCCCCCCCCCCCCGTGCGAGAGGGGAAATAAAGGAGGGCACGAATTAATGTGAGCTTCAATTCAACGTCAAATCCCCTACAACGAAAGAGGAAGAAAAAAACAAAAAAGGGGGGGGGGGGGGGAAAGCCCCCCCTGCCCCGTCTCGAACTAAAATGCTGGTCATGGTCAAATACTAAGGCCAAGCCAACAAATGGAAGTACGCCCCCCCCCCCCTCTAAAACATGTTTGTTGAGGTTATCGTCGTTCTCCCGTTGGGTCGGGAAGGTGTGTGTCGGGGGGGGGGGGGCGTTAAACCCATTTGTTGCTTGCTTAGCATTTGACCATGGAACCACGCATCCCTTTCGAGACGGGGGGGGGGCATGGAGGGTAGTGCTTATATTATGGTCCATGCCTGTCCAACGGCACTATAACTTACTATATTCGCTGAACCGCTTCCAGCAACCGCTTCCGGCTTAAAAAACAAAACGGTCGTATTTATGTACTTGAAAAAATATACCATCCGGCTTTAACGCAATAAGAACACCCTAACATTGAGACACACGAAAACATAACAGGAATCCCCCCGCAGCCAGGCCGCCCCCCACCCCCGCCCCACTTTCCAAAAACACACACATATCTATATACACACACGCAAAAAATAAATCGTCGTTTTTTTCCCGAACGAACGTGAGTCGACCACGTACAGTAGTAGTATGTACTGGTATGCTATATCAACATTACTACCCTTTGTTTTGGCAGTTTTCGTACGTAATCGTATCGTTTTTTTTTTTTTCTTCGGGTTCCCCCCTACTTGTTTCGTTCAGGCTGGAATGTTTTTTCGTACACACAGTAGTATGTACTAGGTAGATCGATTCAGGGCCGGCGTATGCCTGATCCGCGTGATCTGGCTCATGATGCCCGGGTGAAAAAATCGTGTATGTTTATATGTACGTAAGTCTGCCTAACCTACAGGGCATGTTTCCTGGGTTTTGGTCTGTACTGTTATATGCAGATTTTGCAACAGCCGCTATCACAACGGAAGGTGAGAAACTGTAATGAGCAGGTGATCTAGAGATCATGACCTATCTGTAGATCATCTGGTCATCTTGGGGCCCTTCCGAGGGGGGGAACTAACGTGAAAATGTGAAGAATACAGCAACGGCTTCTGCGTGGTCGGGGGGGGGCAAACGCGCCGCTCGTGGACGGCCGACAGCACTGAACTTATTGTTGTTTCGCAAATGATCTATGAGCTATGATCTAGTTCATGATCTATCTGTAGATGATCTAGATCATGCTCTACATCTGTAGATGATCTAGATAATGATTTATCTGTAGATAATCTAGATCATGATATATCTGTAAATTATCTGGATCATGATCTATCTGTAGATGATCTGGATCATGATCTATCTGTAGATTATGTAGATCATGATATATCTGTAGATGATCTAGATCATGATATATCTGCAAATGATCTAGATCATGATATATCTGTAGATAATCTAGACCATGATCTAGTTGTAGATGATCTAGATCATGATCTATCTGTGGATCATTTCCGGGACGGCATTATTACTCGTATAAAGTTTGTCAAGTATTCAGGGATGATTGATACTTGTGATCTAGGTATCTGTGAATGGTTTGATTGAAACAAGAGCTGCACATTGTCAGATGGCGAATGGAATAATAGCATCTACGTAGATCATGATATATCTGTAGACGATCTAGATCATGATATACCTGTAGATTATATAGATCATGATTCTATCCGAGGCGTGGAACGTCTTTTCGAGACACGCCTGTGGTCGACATTTTAAGCTCATGATGCTGCCCGCAACATTTAACAAAAACAACCAAAATTACCACGAAATAATAAAATGTCGCTTTCCTTTCCTTCGCGTGCCCGCCCTTTTTTTATTTTATGCCTGCTTTTTGTCTCGCTTCGTGTCGCGCTGCACTGCACACAACGTGCGTGCCCACTTCTGCTTCTGCTTCGCTTCTGCTTCGCTTTTGCTTCGCTTCGTTTCTGCTTGTTGTGTTGCTTTTTCTGCTGGTTGTCCGCACCTCGACACTGCCAACGGCACCACAGGTTGAGCGAAGAATCCCGTCGAATCCAAGCTATCACACATAGCGACCGACACACGACAGCAAGTCAAGCACAACAAAAACAACAACAACAACAACAACACCAACAACAACAAAAGCAGAAGATGGCAGACAACGCAGGAAACGGTGCCAACTCTCAGATTGTCCCCGCCGGGACTTGGATCGTTGACGTGGATGCACAAGGGAGGCAGGTTCGGTGAGTCCAACAAAAATCAACCAAACTCGAACTTCCCCGCTAGCAATGCAGCCCACCCTTCATCATGCAACTCTCGCCGAGAACCTCCTCACGTTCCGCTTCGCGATGGGTGCTAGCCTAGCGAATGTCTTGCCTGGTCGGTGAAAACCCAGCATGCTCCATGTCCCGGCGTTGTCGGGATGCGACTACGGCCATGCATGACATGCGGCTAATGAGTACACCCCCCTCCCCCCCCCCTCACCCGGCATGCTCCGTCCCGGCATTATAGGGATGCGAGGGTCTATCTACGGTCATGCGACTACGGCCATGCATGGATATCGAGTACACCCCCCCCCCCCGGTCATATGACTACGGCCGTGCACAACATGAGTACACCCCGCCCCCGCCCCCCCCCCCCCCCCCCCGGCATGCTCCGTCCCGGCCTTATAGGGATGCGAGGGTCTATGGTCATATGACTACGGCCGTGCACAACATGAGTACACCCCGCCCCCGCCCCCCCCCCCCCCCCCCCGGCATGCTCCGTCCCGGCCTTATAGGGATGCGAGGGTCTATGGTCATATGACTACGGCCGTGCACAACATGAGTACACCCCGCCCCCGCCCCCCCCCCCCCCCCCCCGGCATGCTCCGTCCCGGCCTTATAGGGATGCGAGGGTCTATGGTCATATGACTACGGCCGTGCACAACATGAGTACACCCCGCCCCCGCCCCCCCCCCCCCCCCCCCCCCCGAAAGCACACACGAGACATAAATAAACCGTCTGTATATCATCTGAACGGATGCGAATCAGCAATGACGCAGGTCAACGACACGAGTTCAAAGTCAATCGATGACCTCTGCCCTACATCCTCCCATGGTTCGACTGAATTTTCTTTTTTGAAGTTTAAGGCACTGCACTCAATTTTTTTTTCTCGACAGACAAAAAAAGTGCTTGGAACATATGACTGCTAGGATAGAGGTATTCATAGCAATGTATACCTTTTTCTGGCTGAAACATTTTCTGATTGACGGGGAAAAGGCTCCTTAACCCATTTTCAGAACTGAAAAAAAAAAATCATCACACTAATTCCAAGTAGTTTTGTCCCCAGATACGTGCGACCAGTTCTTAAGGGGTTAACCCCCCGAAGAAAAAACATCGGAAAGCAGCAAGGCTCACAGCAGTGGTCAGCTGGTCGCCGTTGATTGCGTTGCACCCGATAAAGAAATGCTGTGCAAACGAGCGCGCACCGAACAAGACTGTTTTTTGCCCGGTTGTTTCTCCTTCTGCTGTAGTCATTCTACACTGACTGTAGTCTCATTGTTTTGTTTCGTTTTTCCCCCAAAAAAAACGTCGGAAATTCAATATTGTACGTAGTCTCAGTTGTTTTGTTTCGTTTTTCACCCTCCAAAAATCGTCGGGATTTCATTATTGTACGTATAGTTGCGATACCAATTTTTTTTTCGTTTTTGTACTAGACCCATTCATAACTGAAAAGCTTATCCCACACTAATTGCAAGTAGTTTGTCCACAAAATTCGTGGGACCAGTTCTTGAGGGGTTTATTGAAGCCGTGTGGGGATTATATAACTTTTATTTCCCTTCAAAAATCTTTTTTTGATGGGGGGGGGGGGGGGGGTGTAGAGCGCCTTAAGTGACCAAACCTCGGGAGGAAAAAAAAAAAACAAACAAACAAACAAACGGTGCACATTTACCGTACCATGCTTCTTTTTTTTACCGTTCAGAGCTGCACTCCCGACCGCTGCGGGGGACAAATTACTTGGAATTTGTAGGGTCAACTTTATGGGTACGGGTGTAAACGTACGTAGCTTTGGCTTTCGTTTTTGTCAACATTATTTTCGGAAAAGGCAAGGGGAGGGGGGAGGGGGGAGATAGGGAGGGAGGGAGGGAGGGAGGGTGAGGGCTCCTTAGGCCAAAAGTCGTCGGAAAAATTAGCAAAAGTTATCCGGTGTAATGATAAAATACCAAGGCCGTGCGTACCTTGGGCTGGTTTCATTGGGTACATACGTAGCGCTTTCCTTGTTTTTTTTTTTTTTTTTTTTTTTCGCAGGATGGCAGTTTGTGGGCGATGAATTGAGCTTGCTCAGAAACAGGAACTCCCCGAAAATAAACTGAGGCTGTATACGACGGCACCTCTACCGTGTACAGTGCACTACTAAATACGGAGGGCCATAGTAAATAGGACCAAATTTTGCCAGTAAAAAATAGGGAAATGTATAGGTTTTAGTGTTTATCGTAGGTTCTATTTACTATGGCCTCCCAGCAGTGATAGAAGGGCGAAGAACCTCCCCGCGTTGGCTGGTGATATTTAGCCGCCGGCTACCGTAGCCTTTGGATTGCCGACTTTCTGTCACTTGTCGGCTGTCATGGCTGTACTAAGCCGGTGCAGCTACCAGGCAGTAAGTTGATGTTGCTAGTTTGTTGACTCGTTATACGTCGCAGAGGTATAGTCCTTAGCTGGACGGCTTCGTCGCTCGTTGGCTGCCTGACGATAATAAGCCGCCAAACCTACCGGGCAGAAGTTTGGTTGAATCACTATTAGTCGCGGAAGTAGTCGTTAGCTAGACGACTTCGTGACTCGTTAGCTGCCTGGCTGTTATACAAAGTTGCCAAACCTACCGGACAAGCTGTTGATAGTTAGTTGGATGACTCTTAGTCGCGAGTGTAGTCGTTAGTTGGACGACTTCGTGACTCTTCGTCTGCCTGACTAGAATAAGTCGCCCAAAGCTACCGGGCAGTAGTTGCTGTTGACAGGGTTAGTTGAGTCATTGTAACTCGCAGACGTAGTCGTTCGTTGGACGACTTAGCCACTCGTTGGCTGCCGTGGCTATACTAAGTCGCCCAAAGCTACCGGGCGGTACGTAGGTGTTCATTGTCATGATTATCCTTGGCATCGGACAGCGTGTGGCATGAGCTTCAACATTGATCACTCATGAGCACTCCGAAAGAAGAAAGCCACGGAAACAAAAAAAAGAGAAAATCTCTGAATAGAGTCCACTCCTTTCTGTGCCTACTTTGATGGTTAGTTGACTGATTATAACTCGCAGATGTAGTCGTTAGCTGGACGACTTGTCACTCATCGCCTGACTGACTATATAATACGCCGCCGAAGCTATTGCTATAATAGAACCAGGCCGTAGTATTCGTCAGTTAACTGCACGGCACACCGTATCAACCGCACTTGTTGTAGTTGAGCTGCAGGTAAGTGCAGTTGCTAGTCAGCTCCATGTAGCTGTGGTATTTCTGTCAGTAGCCTGGCTGGTAATAATCGCCAGGGTCTTTTTTGTTTTTTGTTTCGTGTGCCAGGTATAGTTGTTAGCAGTCTGGGCTAATTCTCCATCGCCGACCACTTTTACTGCCATTAGCCCCCCCGCCAGGCGAAACAAGACCATGCCAGGTTGGTACAAGAACGTAAGATGCTAAAAATCAAAACATGCCAATGTGCCGCCGCCGAGTTTTTTTTTTCCAGTCGCCGAGTTCCGGGGGAACATAGAAAACAGAACCAAATATGCCCTGCAAACATAGGGAGATAGCTTGGTTTCGTCGTCCCTGATAGATTCTCATTATTATTAAAATATGGAGACTCATGCTGCTGTAGAGGTGCATCACGTTTTTGTTTCGGAGGGGAGGGGGGTGGTCACTTAAGGAGCTCTATGCTAATAGTAAGTAAAAACGCATTTTTTTGAGGGAAATAAAAGTGTTATTCATATATGCCCGACGAAAAACCTAATTTTGGAGAGGAAACAAAAAAGAGCTACGTACGTATTTATACGAGTACGCTCTCGTATATACGAGTATATATTACGCGGGACAATAGTAAACAGGACCAAACATTGGTACGAGTAAAAACATGGAAATGTATACGACCCTGGATTTTTTTTTTTTTCGTGTCCCGTAGGTCCTATTTTTCTGTAGTACGTACCCCATAATAGTCCGTAATAGTACCTAAAAAAACGCCTACGTATCACAAACGAAAAAAAAAATGTTACCAAAAACACAAGAATATCCTTCCGACAATTTTTTTTGGGGGGGGGGAATTATAATTAACCCGTTCAGAACTGAACAATATATCCCACATTAATTCCAAGTAGTTTGTCCCCAAAATACGCGGGACCAGTTCTTAAGGGGATTCTTTTTTTTTTCATTCAGAAAACGAAAACCAAAAACAAAATCAGCCAAAACAAACGAAGTGCTCGCTCGTATATACACACGTATGATACCCCCTATCGCAACGCGCGTCTAAATAGATGGCCCCTCGAAAAAGCGGGAGCGGCGCGCCCGACAGTAAAAATACTGCTTAACCCTCTCCTGGGCTCTCGGACTCTCCAACACTACGTACGTCGTACGTCCTTATTTTGTTGTTTTTTTTGTTGTTACCATATATATTTGTTTCGGCCCCGTCTGTTTTCGCTCTCCCTCCTGGTCCTAACTCAGATCCGGGCGTCACATAGCAAGCGCCCCCCCCCCCCTGCCTGGTTGGTGAAAACCCAACGTGCTGCTCCGTCCCGGCATTGTAGGGGTGCGAGGGTCTATGGTCATAGGACTACGGCTGTGCATGATATGAGTACACCCCCCCCCCCCCTACCCCCCCTCCCCACTACGTAGGCACAGTTCGTGTTTTCCCTTTCATCGCGAGAAGTCTTCGTGCAGCCCTTTCGCGTCGAGTTGCGCCTACGAGTACACGAGCTGTATGTGACACGCGCTGTCAGCAGTTGGTTGATTTCCTTTTTTTTTCGTCTTTTTCTTTTCTTCGTAAAATAAGGAAATGGTCACCAGGGGGGGGGGGTATGAACTCGGGGAATCAACTCTTAGCATTTTGAAGGGGGGGGGGGCACAGTAAATAGGACCAAATGGTTTTGGTAAAAATAGGCAAATATATAGGTTTTTGTGTTTACCGTTGGTCCTATTTACTATGGCCTCCTGTAATAGACTGCAGGGGCGTGTCCACAGAAAGCTGTCTGCGAAAAAAAAACAAAAGTTGTCGATTATACATATATATATGAATGAGAATCTGTCGGTCCCACGAAAGAAAGCAGCCCCGGCTCTGTTAAAGGTGGAAAGGGGGGAGGGCACACGCCCGAGCTACAGTCAATGCGAGGAGATCTTTCTATCTATCTATCTATCTATGTATCTATCTCCGACGCCCTACGTACGGAGACGCTTTTGTTTCATGCTACTCGTAGTCGTACTATTACTACTACTGCTACTGCTATATACTGCTACTACTGCTGCTACTACTGCTGCTGCTACTGCTGCTGCTGCTGCTTGGTTAGGCGGCTGATATGCCCGCACCTGCCTGATACACACTGTCAAAAGGGTTGTTTTTATCATACCCCCCTTTGGCGTTCGAGACTTACAGAGAGAGAGAGAGAGAGAGAAAGGTCGAAACAAAGCGTAAGAGTATCAGCCACATACGAAGACAAGTAAACAAAGCGGCAGCAGCATCACAGCAGCAGCAACAGCAGCAACAGCAGCCAGATCTTCCAAGGCAGGCAAGGGTGTGTGTGTCCGAGCTGCTTGTGTCACACGCGCACGCGCACGGCATGGTAGCACGATTGCACGTGTTGATAGATACTGCTCTGCTCTGCCCGCGAGGTGCTTGGCAGTGTATCACGATCCTTGTCGATAGAAATGGGTGCCCAAAAGAAAAAAAATGTTCATACTCGTGTGATATCATCGTAGCTTAATTATGTGTGTGTGTCGGATGTTTGCTTTCGTGTTGTTGTATATATATTTAGTCCGGTTGAACACCCCCCCCCCACTCCAGCAGCAGCAGCACCAGCACTAGCACCAGCAGCAGCACCAACAGCCCGGGGCTGCTTGCTTTCTCCGTGTGACCGATCATTCTCCAGTAACATTTCGTGGTCACGTTGTGTGTGTGTGTTTCGACACACTCCTTTTTTGTTTCCCCCTCCCCCCTGCTGTATATATATAGGAATTTCTCAAACCTTTTCTTTTCTTTTTCTGTGGACTTGTGTTATTCGCACTTTGTTTTTTCGTGTGACAAAAACTTCTTGGACTTTACGTATTCAGGGTTCACACGACGTCTTTAGAAAAAACTGCACACCCAGCCACCCAAAGTTTCTGTTTCTTTTAGACAACCGGTACTTTTTTTGGAGGGGTCGTAAATGGGTCATATGACCTCTGATTGCCAAGTCGGGTCAGGAACGTTTCGAAATCGCACGGGTCGAGTCAGGTCGGGTCGGGCCAGGAGGTTTTTGAACCCTCGCGGATCGGGTCGAATCGCCCATATCCCCGACCCGACCCGACCCGACCTGATCTGACCCGCGAGGTTTCGATCCGACCCGTGAGCACATTATCTGCCCCTCGCACCTTATGTTTTCTTGCGTTCCTTGTTTTCGTAATCACTTCTTCACTTTTAGCTCCAGCTCAGCTCGTACACCCTCCTCAACGGCCTTCTGCACGAACGAGCTGACGCCGGTGTTCTCTTCTTTTGTGTTTGTGACGCAGTTACGGCAGGGCGCCCACGAGGCAGTTACATGAAGCAAACCTCCTTTGCTGTCTCTGGAAATGGCCACTCCGGAAAAATGAAAAACAAAATGAAGAAGACAAACAAAAAAAATGAAATTCGAAGCTGTCATCCATCTACTACAAGAAAGTCCGCCTCACACGCGGTTCTTATAATTGTGGGATGCAGCTCACCCTGCATGCATCTAACTCGTCGGATACCTCAAGGCGCTTCGCGCTTGGTGCTAGCTACGTAGCTATGTCTTTCCGGTCGGTGAAAGCCCGACGTGCTCCGTCCCGGCATTTACAAGGGTGCGAGGGTCTATGGTCACACGACTAAGGCCATGCACGACATGCCGCTAATGAGTACCCCCTCCCCCCCCCCCCTCACCCGGTACTCTCACGGTTCATTCAGCATTCTCAAACCGTTCGTCGGCGATTTCATCCCTATATATTTTTTGCCGACTCGCGCTCTCTCTCTCTGTCTTTCTCTCGCACTTTTCAGCGACGTGAGAAAGACACGCAGAAAAAAAAAAAGCCTTGCGCATATACTTCGCGAAGTTTACACACATAAAGGCATGCATGCAGCAGCCGGATTTCGAGTTCCACAGCACAACGCCGTCCAATCACGGCTTTGCTGGCGTACGGGTGAGCTGACTCGTAGTGCGCGGGTGAACTGACTTCCTAGTGGCTGTGGTCACATAAAAAACAAAAAAACGAGACAGAATATGACACAGAGATAATACACCGCAAAAAAAAACAGCACGGAGACTGCAAATATGTACGTACGACGTAGGCACTGCAATGTGCAATGCCGAACGAAGTACAGGAGTACGACATGGCAAAACAAAATGCATTCCAATCACTGGCAAGTGATTAATGCGCCTCCCGCAGCAAAACAAGATAACACCGCAAACGCGAATTGCGGTACTGTCCGTCCTTGAGCTGCCTTGAGCATCATCGGCAAAACCTATGCATACATATGCATATATACATGCATATATATGCATATATATATGCCTGTGGTTGCGACCGCCCCCGTTAACTTCAAACGAAGTTAGGCTTACGTTCTTGTTAGGTTATTTTCATGTCGTGGGGGCCAATAGTCTATTGTATTGGCTTGTGTACTGTAGCAGCGACGAAACTTTAAAAAAGGCACTTTTTTTCTCGGGGGCTTCGTTCAGAGCGCACAAAGCAGTATGCTTCAAACCTTTGATTAAGTTTATCGTGACACCAGCCTCGAGCGAGCTTTGAGCACAGACAGGCTAACACGTGCCAGTACCGGGCAGGGTTATGCCAGGCAGGCAGGCAGGCAGGCAGGCAGGCAGGCAGGCAGGCACGCACGCACGCACGCAGGCAGGCGATGGTTGATATATACTCGTTTTGCAGGTCGAGTCCCCGAGTTATCTCTTACTTGCTGTCGAACGATCGCTATCCTATTCAGGAGATACACGGTTCGGTGGCCACACAGACGGCCAAAAACAGGAACGGGGATAAATAAGACTACTAGCGAAACATTTTATGTACCACTGTGTAGTAGGTAGGGGTTGCGGTAGAAGGTCCTAGGGGTGGTCAGTGACTTTGGTTGAAAAGACAAATAACATACGAGTAGGTCACACCAATGGAATTTCAAGTCAGCCACAATCCCTAGGCCCTGACGCCCTGACCCATTTGGTGTGTGTGTGTGTGGGTTTTTTTTTTCGCAACAGCTGTGAGATTGAGGATAAATAATAAGTAGCGAAAAAAAAAAAAAAAACTTCGACGGGCGCTACTAGGCTATATACGTGAGGGTATCCTCGGAATCGAAACAACATTCTCTTGGCCCCCATCCCCATCCCGCCTCCTCCTCTTTTTTTGTTTTTTGCTCCCCCGAATCGAAACTGAAATCGAAAATTGAAATCAACATCGAAATCGAAATCGAAATCGAAATCGAAAATCGAAAATCGAAAATCAAAGTCGATATCAAAATCGAAACCAACATTACGTGACCCCCCCCCCCTCTCCGTTCTTTTCTGGATCAAAAATCGAAAATAAATAAAACCGATATTTAATCGAAAAAAAAAACACGTACATACACACAGCCGCCAGAGCGACGGCAACGAGCGAGCCTTCGTGGTCCACCACAACGCACGGGCGGGGTTCACGATGGCGAGGTTCGACGCAGCCGGAGGCGGCGGCGGCAGCGGAGGCGCAGGGTCACAGGGCAAAGCGGGCGACTCCGCGAAGAAGTGACGACAACACTCGTACAACAAGGTGACCATTTCTTTCTTTATTATTTGAGTTCAATCCGATTTATTATCTTCGTCCTTCTTTCATCTCTCCCTTTTTAGTCGTAGCTCAGATCCGGCGTCACTATTAATAGTAAGTAGCTCAGATCCGGCGTCACTATTAATAGTAAGTAGGGTCTTCTCCTCTCTCTCTCTCTCCCTCCCTCCCTCCCCACTACGGTTCGCGTGCCTTTCGCGTTGCTTTTACCGCGAGAAGATTTCAGCCACTTTCTTCCCTCGTCGACTCGTGTCGAATTCCGCCTATACGTCCGTACATATAAGCAACTTTATTATATTAATATTCAATCTAAAAGTTGTTTATTTTTCGGGACAGTGATATACATATATACCAGGTATATAAATATACTTCAGTATATATATGTATATTGACGCAGTTAGTGATACGCTTCGAAGCATAGGCACTGCCGCTGTACCAGGCATCAGCAGGTTCTATTTTTTCCTCGCTACGTACGTGTACGTACGTGCCTTCTCGACACAGAATAAATACCATAAATACCAGATACCTGGTAGTCGTCACCGTTGTATTCATAGATCGGTGAACACAAAGTAGGTACCGTACGTCGTGTACAATCAGCGCTGGCGGTTAGCTCTATACCCGCTGCAAACAATACAGCAGCGGTTGCTATTAATAGGGTGTTTTTCTCTGCAAACAAATTATTTTGATGGAGCAAGGTAAATATCTACGACGCAGTAAATGTTCAAGAGTTGACCTGGCCCGACCTGATCCGATCCGACCCGACCCGACCCGACCCGTGAGATTTGGAAGACCTCCTGAACCCGCGAGCCGAGGGTCGGGTCATGAACCGAGAAAATAGCCCTGGTAATTTCGTGTATACGAATATCCGTTTACAGTACCTGTACAGGAGTCCAACTACCTCTCTATAATGAAATAATGGGCTTGTGGGTACCCGATTTACAGCAGCAATACGGAGGGGGGTGTACTCATGTCGTGCACGGCCGTAGTCGTTTGGCCATAGACCCTCGCATCCCTACAATGCCGGGACGGAGCACGTTGGGTTTTCACCAACTAGGCAGACATTGCACCAAGCGCGAAGCGCCGTGAGGTATTGGGCGAGTCGCATGGAGGGTGAGCTGCATCCTGCTAAGAACCGCCTCTGAGGCGGACTTGCATATGGACGACAGCTTCAATGAGTTAATTTAATTTCTGGTGTGGCCACTTCCGGAGACAGCAATGGGTTTTACTATGTAACTGCCTCGCGGACGCCTTACCATATTAACACTACGTGATACGACCATTCCCCTTGTGCGGAGATGAGGTTATGAGGGGGGGGGGGGTGGGGGGGGGGCGTACTCCTTTTTTGCTATTCCTGAATTTCAATTGGCCATTGACCATGCATCCACTCTCGAGACGGGGGCACCGCCGGGGGGGAGTTGGGTGGGCTAATGTAGTAAACACTAGTAAATAGGACCTACGGTACACCCAAGAACTTGAATAATTCCCGATTTTTACGAACACTATTTGGTCCTATCTACTATGGTCCTCCGTAATGGGTCCACCGTAATAGTAGCCTTTGAAGGCGACCGGCTTAGTACCTCAAAGCGACCTACAGTAGTGGTCGTCATGCTTCATTTGTGCCACCCGAAAGCCCCGAGCCCTACCCATATGACAGTGTAGGAATGCGAAGGTCTACGGTCATACGACCGACTACGGGCAACATGAGCACCCCCCCCCCCCCCCCCGCTGAATTACGCGCGCATTGGACATGTAGTTACACCCTCGCCCTCCCAACCCCCCCCCCGCCCCCCCCGTTTCATGCCTCCCTACCCTATGGTTTCTTGTTTTTGTTTTCACGCGCAGTGAGCAGGGGGGCGAGTAGGGGTTCTCCGGAAGAAAAGAAAAAAAATGAAATGAACAAGAGGTGAAAGAAAAGGAGAAGGGAAAAAGAAAGGAAGACCTTTGGTGCTGCCTGCTACTGTTGGCGCAGCCACAAGGAAGCATCTGGAAGGAAGTACCAGAGAGAGAGCGCGTGCCCCCGGTGCGTGCACAACCGCCAGCTTGGTCTGCTGCTGTTGCTGCTGCAGATCAACTAGATAAACCAGATCGGTGAGATCGGTGAGATTGGTCAGATCAATCGGATCAGTGAGGGGTGCAGGTCAGATCAGTTGGATCAGTGAGATCAGTGAGATCAGTGAGATCAGTGAGATTAAACAGATCAAACAGATCAGTCAGATCAGTCAGATCGATCAGATCAGTCAGATCGATCAGATCAGTCAGATCGATCAGATCGATCAGATCAGTTAGGGGGTAAGGCCAGATAGATCAGATCAATCAGATTAGTCAGATCTGTCCGATCAATCAGATCAGTGAAATCAGTGAGATCATTGAGATCAATCAGATCAAATCAGATCAATCAGATCTGTAAGATGAGTCAGATCCGTCAGATAAGTGAGATCAGCCAGATCGGTCAGATCAGTAAGGGGGTCAGATCAGATCAGGTAGATCGAGTAGATCAGTCAGATCAATCAGATCAGTGAGAGGGTCAGGTAAGATCAGTAAAATCAGTCAGATCAGCCAGATCAGTCAGATCAGTCAGATCAAACTCCGATTCAGCGATATTTAGTCAGGTCAAATTGGATCATTAAATATCGGCTAGACCAATCAGATCAACCAGATCGATCAGATCAACCAATTGAATCAAGCCAGTGGAGCGATACAGTAGTGTATCCCATGTAGCCACGCTTGAACCACGGGGTATCATTCATGTACACGTACACCTGGTATGTATGTATACACATATACTTCGGCTATACTATATATATGTATGGGTTTCGACTGGTTTCGCGGGAACGAGACGGGGATGTTCAGCAAAGCCCCCCGGGCAAAGCATGATTTCCTTTGGTGTCTTGAGGACAGAGGGAGTTGCGGGACGTATTATTTTCATTTTTTTTTCTTGTTAGGAACGGATAACACGGAAGTAAGTGCCTGGTTTGGGCGGGGGGGGGTGGAAGGAGGGAAGGAAGGGGGGGGGTGAACGAAGAAAACCAAGAAGAAAAAAACGAGACAAAGATACGTAAAAGGGAGAAACAACAACTCTTCCGTTATTTGTCTTACGTACTTTTCTTATTTTTCTTCCATGAAAAAAAAAGAAGGAAAGAAAGAGATAGAAAAGGGAGATACTAACAACTCTTCCGCAATATCTTTTGTACTTTTCTTGTTTTCTTCCATGGCTTTCTTCTTCCGTGTACGTAGCTTCTTCCGAACTTTTTGAGATGCCGAATTTCTTCAGTAGCTTCTGCGTGAAGCTCCTGGAATGTAAGTCCGTGGTGTCTGTCTTCCGTTAGTTTCCTCCGTTGATTATTTTCCGAGAATTATCTTTCGTGGGTTTCTTCTTCTTCCGTGCTTGTTTGTTCGCAATTTTGTTTCCGAATTTATATTTCCGTACGTAGGTTTCTTGCGTAGTTTATTTCTGGAATTTCTTTCGCAGTGTCTTCCCGTAGATTATTTCGTAGGCTCTTCCGAAATTTCTTCTGAAGAAACTTCCGTGGGCTAATTCCGAAGGTTCTGTCAGATTTTTGTTTTTTCGTAGACTATTCCGTATTTTATTTTCCCGCAGCTTTTCTTCCGTAGTACGTTTTTGCGTAGATTCTTCCTTTTTGTCTTGCGTACCAACCAAGGTATAAGGCTTATTTTGTACCAGGTATAAAGAATACGAGTACATTTCGTGGTCCTCGCCCGAACTTTCGTCCCAAATTTCTTTCGAATTTTGTTTCGCAGTTTCTGATATCTTCTGCTGTTGTAGATTTTTCGTGAAGAAATCGATGAGAGCCGGAAAAAAAAAACACAGGGGACTAATAAACTAGCCAGCAGCACCAGCAGCAGCAGCAGCAGTAGCAGCAACAACAGAAAAGGAAAAAAAAAAGTAAAGAAAAAAAAGGGCTGTCGGTACGTAGGACTTTTGCTTGCATACGTGCATTAGGACAAAAAACGCGGAGGGATTTTCACTGCGTGAATCTCTTGGCATAGATAGGGAAACCCGCGGCGCTGACTTTGAAAAACATGTTTTCGACGTGACCCGCTACATAAGAGTGCCGTGAGCGGCAGTAGCGGTGGTCTCTCTTTAGTACCGGTTGTGTAGTGCCGATGGTCCCTCTATAGTGCCGGTGGAACCGCTAGGTACTTGGCACAGGTGGGATGAACCTGTGATGCAGTGTGTGGAGTAGTGCGGAATAGTGCCAGTTGCCCTTATAGTGCCGGTGGAACCGCTAGGTACTTGGCACAGGTGGGATGAACCAGTGATGCAGTGTGTGGAGTAGTGCGGAATAGTGCCGGTTGCCCTTATAGTGCCGGTATTGCAGGCTGGCGTAAGACCAGCACTATAGAGGGACCATCGGCACTATAGAGGGACCATCACTGTATACATATGCAGCTCGAATTCGTTAGTGCCGGATTGAAGGGAGAAAGAGAGAGAAAAAGAGAGAGAGAGAACATTCTTTTGAAAAAAATGTATGTTTTCTCTCTGTAGATTTGTTTTCACGGTCCCCCTGAAAATCACGAAGGCTTTTGTGTTACTCGTATATACGTATACACGTGTGCAGCAAGGGCTTAGTTTTTCGTTTTGCGGATTTTATTTTGGTTTTGGTTTTGTTTTGCGCGCGTCTCCACCTGGGCGAAGACTGTCGCCCTATCCGGAAGCGAAATTTTGTTTTCTCCCCCCCCCCCCCGTCCCTCTGAGCTGGAAACGCCGCCTGGAATTTTGAGGGGGGGGGGGGTGGCAAGTTCAGTTTAGTGTTTCTTTTGCGGTAACAATCCTGACACGGAAAAGGGGTTTCCGCCCCTATCCCCCCCCCCGCCCCCTCCGGATGGAAACCCGCTAGATTTTAGGGGACGAAGTTTATTTTGGTCTTTTTGCAGGGGGAAAAAAAATGAACGTGAAAGGGTATTTCCTTCTTGCCCGCCCCCCCCTCCCCTCCCAAACCCACGAATGGAAACGCGGTAGACTTGAGGAGGGAGGGAGGGGGGGTGAGAAAGTTCATTTGTTGTCTGTTTTGTTTCGGGATAATCTTGAAAAACAGAACACGGAGTCATGTTTGTTTTTTTTGTTGGCAAAGAAAGCCACAAAGAAGATTAACTGATTTTCGAAACTGGTTCAGTATACGAGTAGTCAAGTGGGGACTGCCCTGCCGCACCCTACACAACTGTGGTTCCGCACTACTATAAGAACCTTTTTGGGTACAACATTAACATACCTACAAAAAACGTTTTTTTTAATGTTTTCGGACATAGTTGGTGTAGCCGTAGCTGGCTGTCTGCTGGACACGGTGCGGCAAGCAGGGCAGTAGTAGTAGAGAAGAAGAGCGTTTTTATTTCGAGAGGGGGCGGGGGCGGAGGCAGGGTGAAGGAAGTGGTGGTGTTGGTGTTGTCGGTGGCGTTTGGTGTTGGTGTTGGTGGTGGTGGTGGTGATGGTCGTGGTGGGGGTGGTGGCGGTGGTGGTGGGGGTGGTGGTGGTGGTTTTGGTGGTGATAGTGATGGCGTTGGTGGTGGGGGGGAGTGGGGGTGGTGTTGGCGGTGGTGGTGGTGGTTTGGTGGTGTGCGAGCGCGTGTTTTCATGCTGCGCCTCGGTTGTGGGGGGTAAATATCTCCCGCTCCCGCCCCCGCCCCAACCCCAGCGTGTTTGTGTTTGTTGGATATTATCGGGTTAAGATAAACACACAAAACAATAAAAAAAAATGTCTCTGTCAGGGATCGCGTAGCGTGGAGAGATATAGTAAGAAGAGGAGGGGGGGGGGGAGGAGGAGGAGAAGGAGGACGGAGAGGAGAGAAAAGAGGAGGGAGCGGCAAAAAAAGGAAAAGTGAGAAGGAAAAAGAGGAGAGTAGAGGGAGAAAGGACGGAGGAGGAGGAGAGGGAGGAGGAGGAGGAGGAGGAGAAGGAGAGGAGGTCGCGGTGTTGACTGTACCGCTGTGGGCCTGCTGTAGCTGATAACTTTCGAGACCGCGTATCTGCTGTCGCGGGCCTGCAGCAGCAGAAGCTTGCTCGAAACCGAGTAGGCTGTGTTGTGTTTGCGCAGAGCGCTAGGGGTTTGTTAAAGGAAGGATCATGGAGGGGAGGGGGGGGTAATCTAGCGTCCGCTTGATCTGCTATAGGCGAGCAATACGTATGTACGCGACGGAAGTTTTTTGACAGTTCGTTCAAATGAACTACACCTCCGTTGCGGCCTGTCTAAGCCCGCGGGGTTTCTCACAGGAAGGAAGGGGAGATAATGAGGGGGGGGGGGGGAGGAGGTTTTCTAGCGTCCGTTTGATCTGCTATAGGCGTACGTTACTATATGTACGCGACGGAATATATTTTTGAGAGTCCAACTGAACTGGACCTCCGTCGCGGCCTGTCTAAGGTCTAAAAGCCCGGGCGCCCGTTTCCGCACACAGCAGCAGTGGATCGCGCTACGAAAGACCCAGCAGCAGTGGATCGCGCGTCAAAACACACAGCAGCAGTGGATCGCGCGACAAAACACACAGCAGTGGATCGCGCGACAAAACAGGCACTGGTGCTGCGGCGGCGTTATCTTGATAAAACAAATGATCGAATGAGTCAGTGGTTGAGTGATCCGCATGTACCATATATCGTATGGTATCATATCAATGTCATAGTTTTGTGTTGGTGCACTTATTTGTTTGCTCGTTTCAGTTTTGTTTTGCTTTTTTGTATGTGTTTTGTTTTGTTTTTCGTTTTTGTTCGTGTTTTTAATTGTCGTTTTTTGTTTTTGTTTTTGTTTTTTTTTGTTTTAGTGTTTTAGGTCTTGTTTTGGTGTTCGTTTTTTTTGTTTTCTGTTTTGTTTCGTTTTTGTTTCTTGTCATCGTTTCTTTTCGTTTTTGTTTGTTTTGGATGTTCATTTCGTTTTCATCTGTTCGTTTTCGTTTTTGTTGTTTTTCGTGTTCTGTGTCGTTTTTCTGTGGCAAAACAAAAAAAAAACGAAAGCTGCACACTTGCCCCTGAGGGAAAACGCCGCCAATAATATCCGGTTGGAGTTTATCGTACAAAACCAACGAGGGAAGGCGAAGTATTTTTTTTTGTGTGTGGGGAGGGGGGTGTACTTATGGTCAGGCATGGCCGTAGTCGTATGACCGTACGTAAACCCTCGCATCTTCCTACACAACGCCGCACGGGAACTGAGCAAGCACGTCATGTTTTCAACGGGATGTGTACTCACTCATGGTCCTTCTTGCATGGCCGTAGTCTCAGGCATGGCCATGTGTATGTGGACCCTCGCACATACTGTAGATACGTCCCTATGAGAAACAATGCCGGGCGCCGGAGCAGCAGGGAGACCCCTATTGTTTCGTGTCGTTTCGATTTCGCTTCGTTTCGTTTCGACTTCGTTTCGTTTTGATTTCGTTTCGTTTCGTTTCGTTTCGTTTCGTTTCGTTTCGTTTCGTTTCGTTTCGTTTCGTTTCGTTTCGTTTCGATTTCGTTTCGTTTCGTTTCGTGATCGTTATGTTTCGGTTCTTTTCGTTTCGTTTCGTTTCGATATCGTTTCGATATCGTTTCGTTTCGGTTCGGTTCGGTTCGTTTCGTTATCGTTATGTTTCGTTTCGTTTTGTTGTGTTTCGTTTCGTTTCGTTTCGTGTTTTATCCCCGTTACCGGCGGCGGCGGTTTCATGCACGCGACGGAGAAATCGCTTCTGTATTGAATATAGCAGGTCTCCCTACCATTCCTGATTCTGCCCCCATGTCTTATGTGTGTCTTACGTGTCTTTAATGTCGTATATAGCTGTTCGGCGTGTTTAAGCTCTAGTTTGTTTTCCCCCCTGCGTGAGTGCCGTGCAGATAGGAAATCGGGGCTGGGGGGGGGGCAGGAAGAGGGGGGGGTGCCGTGGTATAATGCCTTTTGTCTTTGCTACCCTCGCGAAAGGGGGTTTCGTACACCTTCGATTGGGGGGAGGGGTGTACTCATGTCGTGCACGGCCGTAGTCGTATGACCGGGGGTATTGCGGGGAGGGGGGTGCCGTGAAATACTTTATATATTCCCCCCCCCCCCCCTCTCCATCCGCAGAATGAGTTTTCGTATACTCACGGGAGGAAAGTGGGGGTGAAAGAAAAGAGGGGGGGGGGGGGTACCGTGCAACGCTAAAGTCTCCCCCCGCGTCTCGAAAGGGATGCGTGATCAATGATCCAATGACGAAGGCAAGCAGCAAATGAGGACGCCCCCCCCCGGTCCCCTGACTTACCTAGCCCCACCTCTACCCACCCCTTTTGTTGTAGAGCGGGGGTTGAGCTCGTGTGTATAGTTCCGTGCGGAGTACATGATGAGCGTACGGCGCAAAGCACAAGAACGAAGTGCATCCTAAAACCATGTCCCGTGTGGTTGCGATCGGGCGACGACTCAACTCGACCCGACTCGACTCCCCGGGGGCATTCAACTCGCCCGGAAGATCCCCCATGTAGAACAGGCAGGGAGGGAGGGAGGCAGACAGACAGGCAGGGAGGGAGGGAGAGAGAGAACCGACTATCCTTATCGTAGGCAGGCAGACAGTCAGGCAGGCAGACAGTCAGGCAGACAGTCAGGGAGGAAGGGAGGGAACCGACGGCCCCTTGTCGAGCGGGGACAAAGCCTTTTTTGGTTTCTTTGTTTGTGAGCAAATTTTCTCATCGATCGTGAGTGACAACGGCCAACTCAGGCAGGCACCGTGCAGCAGCCTTGGGGGGGGGGGGGGGGTAGAAGAAGAAAAAGAGAGAGGGAGGGGTGGCGCACGAGACCATGGGACCTCTCGAACCATCCCGAGATAGGCTTTGTTTTTGGTGCTCACAGCATGCATCCGCATGTATACTTCTATCAGGCTCACGGGGTGTGGGAATGGCGTGTTTTGCGTATATACTCGTATATATACACTAAGTATGATACTGGTGTAAAATAGGTGCGTACAAAAGGTACGGATGAACAACAAAGCCACTGAATACATACTATACATGCTAAACAAAAAAAACATTGCGCACGTCGCGCGTGACCAAAGAAAGCATCATCGGGCAGTGAGTACGAAGCCTCGCGGGCGCGAAAAAGCTTGGCGGCACTTCCCCAACCATCACATGAAGAGGGTGTTTTTTTTAAGCTCACACCAAGGCGGCTGACGGCTCACGGTTGTGTGACATACCTACATATATGTATAAATAATCGCCTGGGCTAACTAGCCTCAGCCTCGATCTAAATCGCCCATCCTTTGATATCCCGGGGCGGCGAGAAAAGCTCGTACAGTAGTTGATTGTGATGTTCACAGCTCGCAACGGCCAGGCACCAGTAGCGAGTACAGATTATTTGAACAAGCGCTATACATTGTCAAATGGCAAATAAAATAATAGTAAGGTAGAGAAGTAGCAACCATTACATATGTTTACTGATGACCTGTGTGTCCTTCAAGCGTGCTGCCTCGTCCTCAGCGCGAGTTACCACTAACAAACGGTCACGTTGGGGTGCTAGCTCGTCTCGCTGCCGAGCTATTTTCCTCACATCTACTACTACTACTGCTGTGTTGTGCAGCAGCAGCAGCTTGTCCATTACAAAACGCAGGCCGCGAGAGGTTTACTGCACTCTGCTGCGTTGTAGTGCTGCTGCTGTGCTGGACAAGTCGCTGAAGCGCTCTATCAACACACATGGACGCGTCTAAACCAGCAACATTTGGGGGACAACAACGTACCTCGCTCTCGGCCTCTCGGTATCCAGTACACACAACAAATCATCGAAAATTTGTTTCAAAGTAATAATGGTTGTGTGCTTATTTATACTCGTGATGCACAATCCAAGGGAAGATCCCTTCCTTGTACCAGGTATTCATAAATACGTACCAGAGGTATGTGACAAGAACAGCCGCACAGCAGCAGCACAGCATAATCGGCACAGCAGCAGCACAGTAGAGTAGCAGCAGCAGCGCGCCGGCGGCAGCGCGGCGTCGGCGCCGCGGCGGCGGCGGTGGCGGCGGAGGCGGCGGCTGCACAGCGAAAAAAGGTTTTCACAGCAGTTGTAGTGGCAGCAGCACCAGAGAAGCAGAGAGGCGAGGCCACAAAAGCAAAAACACAAAATGGTAAACTGCTACGTACTCGTATACGTACACATGTACACATACATGTTTTGGCCTCCCCTGTGTAGCTGCTCCTTCTGCTGCTGCTGCGCCGCAGCCGCACGCACCGCCACCAGCACCAGCAGCAGTGGCGGTAGTGGCGTCGCGGCAGCAGCGGCGGTCAGCTCCCGTTTGGAGAGTCGGGTTGTCGATTTGTGTCTGCGGAGCTTGTTGTATAATGTGCTCTGTGGGCCATTGTACTCGTACAGCAGCAGCGTGATTTTTTACAGCAGCAGCAGCAGCAGCAGCAGCAGCTGTGCAAACGACGCAGACGTATTCGTTTGCTCGTGCCCTTCACTGTGGCGCAAACCGAAAAAAAAAGTACATCGGCTTTGGCTCGCCGTGCACAACAAGCAGAGATGTGCGTACGAATACAGCAGTACAGGAAAACCAGCCATGATTATAATCAAGATTCAGAAAAAGAAAAAAATCATGTCGAATAATCAAGGTTTGGTGATGAGTATTCATACTAATCATGTGCTAATCAAGCGTGAAACGAACAATCAACACCTTTTGCTTCGGAAATTCTCGTCGAGTGAATACGGCATTTTGCACGGAGAGCGGGATTCCTCGCCGAGCTTACCGAGCAGACCCACGAGACTTCCCAGGGAGCGGGGGGTGACATGCGCGAAGGCACCGACGCGAGCGCGCGGTCGCGGCTTGTCGCGGCTTGCTTGAGGCCGGATGTTCGCCCGGCGGCGAAAAACGGACAAAAACGCGGCGACAGATAACCACGGTAAAAAAATCACGGTAAAAAAACCGCGGTCAAGAAACGATAGAGGTATTTCAGAGCCGAACAAGGAAATAAACCCTTTATAATATATATTTTATATATATATGTATATATAAATATATCTAAATAAATAATCGATATATTATACTGTAGAGCAGGGCCATCGTTGCCCTGCTGTTCCCTAGGTGTTACCAAATTCTGATAAGGTTGGGACGGAGGTCATATTTTTTTGCGCCCTTGCCGCCGTCTCCCGCGGCTCAGTATCGCGGTCCTCCATCCTTGCCAAAAGTCTTTCTCAGCGAGCAGCAACTCGTAGGTTCGTTGTTGTAGTGTGTTTGTGACCGAGGTACGGCGTCTTCCCAAAGCAGCGGTGACATCCAGCCGAGCTAACCCAGGAACAACGCTGGCGGCACCTGGCCGCGACACGCGGAAGAACCCGGTACTTCACGATTGTGTTATATACAGATACAGATGTGTGTTTGTCTTCTCGAGGAAACGAAATACATATGCAGGTTCGTCACGTCTTCCACAGCCCTGAACTCAGCAGGTAGGCCGCGGGGCCAGCATATCACTGGAACACCCACCCGGTCAGGTGGATGGGGGCCAAAAGTTCACAGCTCAAGCTTTTTTTTGTAGTATATTTCTTGAAAAGAAAACGGTAAAAATACTTTTTGAGGTTCCCGTTGGCACCAAAAATCCCAGACGAACTACACAAAATAGTATAGTGGTCCCTCTTTAGTGCCGGTATTGCGCCAGCTTAGCGGTCCCTCTATAACTACTACCGGAAGAAGGTTGAAACGAGAGACGCACTCAGTCACTCACAAGATTAACGTTTTGATGATCATACGTACGAAGTATTTTATTATTGCCGCTCGCTCTGGTTACCTGACCACAAGAGAGATTTCCATTCTGGGGAGAGTGGGCGAGCGAGCGAGAAAAATACTTTTTGGTCGGCGTGTTTTCTACCAGAAACGAAAACACGCCACCTTGGCAATAGAGGGGAAGCGGGGCTCTACCATGAATACCATGAAACCAGCCAAAACATATCCGGCAATACTGTATGTATAGCGGCAACCGGCACTACTAGTTACTCCGCACGGTAGATGCCACACTGGTTGATCCTATCTGTTGTGCCCAAGCGATTTTACCGGCACTATTTTACAGCGGGCAGCCGGCACTCGTATAGAGGGACCCACCACTAGTACGTGTAGATAAATCTGAGGCGGAGGTCTTGTGGGCGATTCGGTTTAGCGCCTCGCGATCTGTCAAACACTAATCCATACTGGGGCTGGTACGATTCCGTCACACCAGCCAGCCCCTATATACGTACCTACCCCCAAGAAAAAAAACGCCATACCATACAATACGAACCCAACAATCGGGCACAGGTGTATTTTCACATACCCCCACCAGCGGTGTTTAAACGCACACAAAACTTCAAGTGCGTTATCTTTATCCCTCGAAATATTGTGGTGGCACATCTATAAAACGCTTTTTATTTGTGTGCGCACCAGAAAAGAAAAGAATGAAGAAAAAAGTAGAAAAAAACTAAGGCGTTTTCTTGCATTTACTGTGCACCGTGTTTATGTTATCGTACATATACTACGGCGGGCTGTTATAGAACAGCAGCCGCCAGGCTACCAGCATAAAACAAAATGTTTTTTTTTTCTGTTTTGTTTTCCAACTTCCACCATCATTACCTTACACGACAAAAGTTGATGCGCGGGGGAAGGGGAGGGAGGGAGGGAAGGAGGGAGAGAGGGCCCAGCCACCCCTGTAGCCCAGAGGCTAGAGAGCACCCGACAGAAGCCCCCCCCCCCGCCCCCTAGGGCGATTTTTCCAAGCCGTTTTTTATTTCTTTCTTATGAACGGGGGGTGTGGGGAGTGCAACCGCTCGTCGAGATCTTCTTTCCAAAATCCACCCCCCCCGTGCTCCGTCTCGAAAGGGATGCGTGGTCAATGGCCAAATGACTAAGGCAAGCAACAAATGAGTACGCCCCCCCCCCCCCGTTTAAGCCGCTTAGCCAGATAATGCGTAGATCGCCCTCCCCTTATGCAGCATTTCATACGCGCGACATATCAGATATGTCACGACCAAGATCATCTAGATCATCTGCAGATCATCTACAGATATATGATGTACAGATAGATCATCTACAGATGATCAAGATCCTAACCTTCCGTTATGAAATGCTGTGCAGGACCTGTAAGGTAACAGATCCAACCCAATAAACATGTGCTAGATCATGCAGATTATTCGGCTCCCACCCGACACCATGAGTTAGATCATACAGATCATACAGATCATACAGATCATACGGACCATATAGATCATGCATATCATACATATCACGCAGATCATATAGATCATATAGATCGTACAGATCATACAGATCATACAGTTCATACAGATCGCACAGATCATACAAATCATACATATCATACAAACCACACAAATCATACAGATCATACATATCATACATACTACACAGACCATACAGACCATACATATCATACAGATCATACAGATCACACAGATCATACAGATCATACAGATCATGAATCTACATGCCTTCAAAGATGTAGATCATCTCCAAAAGTAGGAATATCAACGATCTGGCCCATGTACGCAACATTTCACACTCAGCAAGTTCCCCCCACCTCCCATATCGATGTCGGGGTGGCCGAGCTCCTCGAGGGCCTCTAGGTGGCCTTCCTGAAAATGAGCGTCCAAAATCCTCAAATTCCCTTGATACTTGTATATATGATACGTGATTTTTCCTCATCAAATTTCAATACACTTCGTGAATTTTCACTCATCAAATTTAAACATGTTCATGAATTTTCATTCATCAAATTTCAACATGTGCATCAATTTTCACTCATCAAATTTCACGTTTTTTTGTCATCAATTTCCACTCATATGCCCGAAATCTTAGCCATTTTTATACGTGCAAACTTCATTCACACCGGTACGAGCACAGAAAAAAAAAATCAACACTGATTTCACTCCGATTGTTGTTGTCGTTGTTGTCGTTGTTATTATTGTTGTTGTTGTTGTTGTTGTTGTTGTTGTTGTTGTTGTTGTTGTTGTTGTTGTTGTTGTTGTTGTTGTTGTTGTTGTTGTTGTTGTTGTTGTTGTTGCTGCTGCTGTTGTTGTTTTTTCACTCCGATTGTTATTGTTGTCGTTGTCGTTGTTGTTGCTGTTTTTCACTCCACGTTCCAGTCGACGCCAGGATGGCCGAGCTTTTCGAGGGCCTTGTTGGCCTTCCTGAAGCAGGCGGACCCGATAAATGGCTTCCGACCCTTCGTGGCCGATAACGGTGAAGGGTGGGCGCAGGTGATCACTCTGTGCTTCTTCGAGTCGATCAGGGCACGTTTTTTCTGTGTAGTTGTTTTTTTAGTTTTCGGGGAGGGAAGGGGCGGGGGGGGGGGGGGGGGGGGGGCGGGGGTCATTTCCGTTTTCGTTTTCGTTTTTGGTTTTGGTGTTGTTCTCGTGTTTTTAAATTCGTGTTATTAATTTCGTGTTTTTAATTCCGTGTTTTAAATTTTGTGTTTTTAATTTCGTGTTTTTTTTGTTCTTTTTTATTTCGTTTTTTTTTTTTTTTTTCGTTTTCGTGTTGTTTTAGTTGGGTAGAACGCCGAGAAAGGGGCAAAAAAAAAAAACGGCACAAGAGTTGGGAGCAACGAGTGGGGAGGCGGGAGAGGTGGGGGGCGGGGGGGGGTGCGGGGCGTACTAATTTGTTGTTGGCCTTAGTCATTTGACCATTGTCTACGCATCCCTTTCGAGACGGAGCACCGTAGGGGGGTGGACTTCATATTCATGCATGGCCGTCGTCGTTATATCGAAAAAATGGTTGTGAAGCAGGGGAAGTTAGGGAGGGCTGGGAGGGCGGGAAGACGGCGACCGAACGGACGAAGGTCAGCGGTCGACCACTGCTGCCTGCCCCTTGCTCGGTCTGTGGGTCCGTGTGCATCTGTATTTCTGTCTGTCTGTCTGTGTGTCTGTCTGTCTCTCTGTCTGTCTGACTACCTGCATGCGTGCCTGGCTGGCTGGCTGGCTATAAACAACTGTCGCCTGTTGCGCAGGTACCACTACGAGGGGAGGGGGAAAGCATCTTCCTCGCCGAACCGAACTTCTTCCAGAAGAAGAAACACACACACACGCGCAAAAGGCGGGCTTGCCTAAACGTGAGATTCGGGTGAACTTGAGATGACGGACACGCAAGAAACAGACGCGAGATCCCCACATCCCTCCCTACACCCCCCCACCCCCAACTACTCCCCCCACCCCCAGCCACCTGCATACCCCAACTACTCAACTACCCCCAACCAATGACCTCTTCTCCCCCAACCCAGCCCCAGCCACCACCCCCCTCACCTCCTCTCCACCTTCACCCCAAACCCAACCCTTCTAACACCCCCCCCCCCCTCCGCAATCACCCCCCCCCCCCCCCAGACCTAATCACGCCCCTGCGCACCCCTCCCTTATTTTGTGGCAGCATACTAATAGCAACATACCTGAGAAGCCCCCCCCCACAAGCATGAAAACGCTCGCCGCGTTCCCCCTTGTTTCACCTGCCGAATCACCGCGTCCGTGAATATTTCCACCTAAAATCGCCACAAAACGATAGAGGGAAGGTTGCGTGGGGGGGGGAGGGGGTGCGGGGGGGGGTGGGGGGGAGGAGGGGAGGGGGGTGGTGACGGTTTACGGGGGAGGAAGTTGCTGGGGTGGTGACGGGTTACGGGGGTGGCGGGTGACGGGGGGGGGGTACTTATTTGTTGTTGCTTGCCTTAGTCATTTTAACCATTGATCAGACGGAGGAGCACCATTCATACTCCTAATGGAGACGCCTCCAACGTCTGGTGCGGCGCTCATTACGTTGTTTCCATGTACGATACATCACATCAAAGGTTGCTAATCCTATCCCCTTCCTGGTTCGCCGCCTCTGGCCACCATCTATCTCTTACGTTAGCGATTGGCACGTTTAGCGCGGGATTATTGTGCCGACATACCCAGGAATGTTCGCGGAGCGTAGGATCGCGGGGGGGAGGGGAAGGGAGGGGAGGTGGGGGGGGGGGGGGGGGGGGGTGAAAACAAAATCTTGTGCGTAAGACACAAACTAATACTTGAAAAAAAAAACTCACCCTTGCCCCTTGTGCGAGTAAGGCTTGGAGCTCTCCACGGTGAGAATGGTGTTGAGCAGCAGCACCCCCTGTCCGCACCACCTGTCCAGGGTCCCGGCCTTCGTCGGCCTGATGCTGCAGCAGCTCTGGTTCGGGGATCAACGCAAGCATAAGCAGCAAGCAAACAGAAGTATCAAACAAAAACCGAGCGAGCATATATAAAAGTTGTTGTTTTTTTTAATAATTTTTTAATTAAGTAGACGACAAAACGAATAAGATATTACGACACTTGTGAACGTCGGTAAAAAAGTAGAGAATGTCATAGTTATATATATCAAATACATACGTTGATCTTCTTTGGTTCGGAAGCTTTCCTCCGCATATCTTCGTACCTCACAGCCACTCTCAGCCTCTAATTGCCGAAGCAGAAGCTACTTGCTTTCCGGAGGTTCTCGGCTTTCCTACGTTTCCTTTTTATTCGCGATTACTTGCTTTACCTCCAGCTCTTTTTCATTTTTTTGTGCTCGTGCTTGAACACGGCAACGGGGATGAGCGCGGCGCTATCGCGGGTATCGGCGGGCGCTGGCCAGTAAAGGGAGGGTCGGAAGGAGCGCGGTCGCCGTTTTCGTGGCTAGGCGTCACGAGTCCATCGAGAGGTGTGGTCGCGAGGGGGCGGGGAGCTTACGAGGCTGATAGAACCTCAGACGTTCGAAGTTTTTTTCGCGTCCTTTCTTCATGCTCCCATAAAAATACTGTACGTTTGTTTTTCGTTCATTTTTGTCTATACTGCAGCACAATACAGCAGTGAGTGGTAGGCGGGTACTATACGTTCAGTTGTACGTATGTACAGCAGTAGGTGTTGCAGCGCAGCGCTGTGCGGTGCCGTGCGGTTCCGCGGCCTACTGCCGTGCGGACAGTGCTGTACCGTGATGTGCCTTCTCTTCTTCCGTACATCTACGTACAGCAGTAGCAAGTATTACATCGTTTCTTCCATAATGTGACATGTTCATCTCGTGCATGAGTGAGTACGTTTTTTTCGTGCAAGTCACTTTAAATCCACAGTTTCTCTGCGCTGCACCATGAATATCTTGGCATTTTCAAGTCGGTCCTTGCACCACACCGTGGACCTCTTCTGCCCCTTTCCTTGCGCTAGCGTAGCGGGCGGCCCACGGAGCGGAGCCCTTACATTCACAAATCACACCCCCAGCAGATATGATATGATCTGATATGATCTGATATGATATGATATGATATGATATGATATGATATGATATGCTATGACATGATGATATGATATGATATGATATGATATGATATGATATGATGTGATATTATATGATATGACATGATATGATATGATATGATATGATATGATATGATATGATATGATATGATATGAAATTATATTATATGGTATGATATTACATGATATGATATGATATGATATGATGTGATGTGATATGATATGATATGATATGATATGGTATGATATGATATGATATGATATGATATGATATTATATGATGTGATGTGATATGGTGATGTGATATGGTATGATATGATATGATATGATATGATACGTATGATATGTTAGGATATGAAATTATACTATATAATATGCCATGATATGATATGATACGATCTGATCTGATATCATACGATATCATATCATATGATATGTATGCCCCCCTCCCCACTCCTCTAATACCCAAACACCTTAGCAATCTTCGCGTGGGGGATAGGGGGTGATTTGGGATGCTTGGGTAGGGGATAGGGGATGCTTGGGTAGGGGACAGGGGATCGCAAGCGTTATTGGGTAGGGGACAGGAGGGGATGCGTTTGTCGAACGGAGAGAGCACTACATGTCGTCAAGAAGGGTCGCAGGTTCACTCACCACAGCCTCCTTGACCATGTTGCGCAGCTTGCGCGGCTGTGCGACCCCCTTCATCACCGAGAACGCTAACCCGTGCGCCTGGCCGGGGTGGATATAGGGGTCTTGGCCTAAGATCACCACCTGAACCGCCCCCAACCGACACACCGACACACCCGCCACAACGAAAAGAACGGCGCAGCGAGAACGAGCAAGGCAAACAAGAATAAAAAAGTCAGTCAATCAAATCAATCAAATCAATCAAACCAATCAAATCAATCAATCAATCAATCAATCAACCAACCAATCAATCAATCAACCAATCAATCAATCAATCAAGCAATCAATCAACCAATGAATCAACCAACCAACCAACCAACCAACCAACCAACCAACCAACCAACCAACCAAGACCACCAACCAATCAATCAACCAACTCAATAACCCCACGAATCACCACCACAGCAACAGCAACAACAACGGCAACAACCATGACCCCACGGCCCCCTGACTACAAGCTACAAGCGCCCGACGCCTCACCTTCACGTTATGGAGCGGGCAGGACTCGAACGCGTTGAAGATCTTCTCCCTCGGAGGGAAAATGACCTTCGACGAGTACTCCGCGTCGAGGAAGGTCTGGAGACAGCGGAAGTAGGGCTTGGAGGTCTCGCACTCCAGCGCCTTGGCCCAGCCGTCCTCTTTGGTCATCATCACCGATGCCCCGCCGCCGCTGGACGCCTCTCCCTTGCAGGTTTGCCCCGCTCCTCCTCCTCCTGATAGTTCGATGAGATATATAACGGTATCGGCACGTTCCATTCGTTATACGTATAGCTCGTGAAATGGTGAATGCGCCATTTCGATGTAAGAGATTCTAGTCGGTACAATCGTCCTCATTGTTTTACTCCCTACGTTTACACACCAAGTTCAGGTCTGATTGCATCACTAATAATTATTATTATTACTCTGTCCCAGCCCCCCCGCCGCCGCCGCCGAAATAGCAATTGCGTCATACTCCGCACAATCGTGCAACCAAAATAAATAGTGTCCTACGCATCATATGTACGGTGTTGGGAGGTGAGACTGATGTTCTTGTCCCGACAAGATTTTAAGAACCGGCGGCATTTTTTTTTTTTTCCATCCCATTTATTATCTTCGCCCTTCTTTTCTCTCTCCTTCCTAGTCGTAACTCACTCAGATCCGGGGTCACAAAGTAGGCACTTCTCCCTCGTCCCCCACTACGGTTCTTGCCTTGCATTTTTTTCGCGAGAAGGTTTCAGCACTTTCTTCCCTCGTCAACTCTCGTCGAAATTTGCTTACCCACGCTCTATTTCCTGTATATATCGGCGGCGAAAACTCGTTAAATGTCTTGAACTATTTCGGGGGGACCATAGTAAATAGGACCAAATATTGTTAGTAAAAATAGGTAAATATATAGGTTTTTGTGTTTACCGTAGGACCTATTTACTATGGTCTCCCGTAAAAGTGTAGTGTGGGTTAATCTGCGGCACGATCGGTGATGTATGTAACATGAGTTTGTGTGATCATTTTCGTTTGAGTTGTTTTTTTCTTTCTTTTTTTTCTTTGCTTTCTCCCAGGATGATTAAAAATACTTGACATGACACGCGTTTTTTTTTTCCACCACGCGCAACGCGAAATGCTGGCGAGATGGGCAGCGACGTCACGATAACTAACAACCGTAACAATCACCAGCAAAAAGAAATACGAAACAAAACGAAAACAACAACAATACCAACACCAACACCAACAACAACAACAGCAACAACAACAACAACAGCAACAACAACAGCAGCAGCAGCAGTAGCAGCTGCAAACGTCAAGTTTTTGAAACAGGTATATATGTACTTACGTAATTACTGGATTTCCAGTGGGTCGGCATCGATACGAGTGATCACCACCACCATCCCCACCAACCGCCGTTTGTATGAGTATGAGATATGAATGTGCACAGGTGTGTGTTCCTCACATTTGAACCGGTATTGTAGGCGTCGTCTGTACGCAGGTGCTGTGTACGAGTATGATGCATATAAGTGTAGTGTAGTGTATGTACACAGGGGTCGTTGCTGTTATTGTTGTCACACTATTACGGAGGGCCTATAGTAAATAGAACCAAATATTGTTAGTAAAAATAGGTAAATATATAGGTTTTAGTGTGTAACCTAGGTCCTATTTACTATGGCATCATTAGCCCACCCCGTAATAATTTACGGCCTCCACAATGCCGTTCCGTGGTTCAAATAAATCTGAAGTGGTGGAATCTTACCTCAGGAGGAAAAAACATGAGAAAAAAAACGGGGAAAAAAAAAAGAAGAAAAGTGTCTGCACGCGTAACATTGTTGTCGTTCCTGTTTCCGATCTTCTGGACGTCAGTAGGCCAGCATGCCAGCATACTACACATATATATATATATATTTATATCCCATCACCGCCGCCACGTTGCCAAAAAAGCTTGCGAACTTACGGACAAGAAAAACAAAAAAAACTTGCAGTGTTATTTATAAGACCTGAGGGCCATACTTAAAGCCCGTCCGAGGCAGATGTCATCTGGCTCGGGGATTATTAAAAGCTGCTTCTCTTCTACGCTTGATTCTACGGAAAGTGAGTAACACCAAGGATGCGTAGTAGACAAACCTGCAAGGGGATACTCTGTGTCTCACCCAGTCCTATTACATCTTATGATTATGCTATTTTGGCGGTTTCGTGCGGGAGAGGAAGGAAAACTTGCAGTGTGGTTTCGGTTTTTCAGTCAAGACAATTAGTCTAATATTTACAATTGTTATTATGCTTCTTGGCGGTGTCGTTTTTCAAAGAAAAGTGTCGGGGGCGATGACTTGTTTTTGAATAAAAGTATCGGGGGCGATGGCTGTTTCCTCCTCTCCCGCGCGAACGAGAACAACAAAAAGTACTATTACAGGGTGGGCTAATGTAGTAAATAGGACCTACGGTACACACTAAAAACTACATATTTCCCTATTTTTACTAACAATATTTGGTCCTATTTACTATGGTCCCCCGTAATATTATAAATACTTCCGTGCAGTGGGACAGCATCCACCATCATTACCACTTCCCCTATACCACTACCACGTATACCGTTCGTGTGTCTGTATGCAGGTGCTATGTTGTACCTGGTATGCATGTACGCAGGTTTTACCTTGACACACAGTAGTTTTTTTTTTTTTTTTTTTGTCCCTTACTGTGATCTGATAGCCCACAGGGTCAGAGTGTCGGCATGCACCATCACTACACCACCACCACCACCACCACCACCACCACCACAAATATCGCCGTCGGGCGGATGCTGGCAACCGCCAGAAAGAAATTGCCGTGAGGTTCGGCGTTTCAATCCTTACGTATGTAGTATGTACATTTTCTTGGTGGCTTTAGGCCCGCCCTCGCCAGGGCCCCTGGTTGTCCCTCCTCTTTTGCTCTCCCGCTAACAGCGACAACTAGTAATACTGCACTCACTCAGCACCCATCGCCATGACCAACACCGTTTGTGTGTGTCTGTATGCAGGTGCTATTTGTACGCAGGAAAGGTTTGTGGATATCCGCATACATATGATATCATACGTATGTCTCCCTGGCTTGCGATTAGGACGCCAGAAAGCAAACCATCAATTAATCAACAACACTTAATGTAACTGATGACCAGCACCGATTTAGTGTGTCTGTATTGGAGATGTTTTCTGTACGCAGGTGTTGCCGGAACATCCGCCTACTACTACTGTGGCCGGTACTATACGGACCGTTTGTGCATTATTACTAATAAAAAACGGGGGTTATATTAGCGGTCATGGGTGGGTGGGTGGGTGGGTGGTAGCGTGTTTTTAGTTTCTGGCTTCCGGTTATCATACGTGTGTGTGTGTTCTTCACATTAAACCTTCCTTTCTACCCGTCGACATCCAGCACACACACCCAGTGTCCGTGCCGATTCATCATCCTAAAAAGGTACCAGTTCTGTGGTCACAAAACTACGACACAGAGATACTACGCTCAGTGCAGTAGCACGCTAGAACGCGCCAACCATCACATTAGTTAGTTACCCTCATCATCATCATCGCGGCCGGTGTGCGACTGCTGCTGCTGTTTGTTGTTACTGCTTGCAACCAAAAAATATATATGGCTCGTACGTAAGAACTGCGGTTCTTCTGTTCGAGTCTTCGGTGTTTTTTTAATATTCAACCACATCACACACATCCACTCCAGTGCCTCCGGTGACCGAAACTATAAGCTACCTTTGGAGTCTGAGATGAAGTAAAAAACGCGTGTATGTTTACGGCCACAGCAGTGTTCTACTTTATTTTTGGGTCCATCCCATATACCCATATACCCATCTACGTACTATATAATTAACGCTTTGTATATATGTACGGCCTTCTCCTGCTCCCTCTCGCATTCGTACCTCAGACCCGGGGTCACATAGCAGACATCCCCCCCTACCTCCCCTCCCCTCCCCGCGTACATTATGCTTACTGCTTCTATTCACTTCGAGACGCTGAAGAGTCCTCCCACGAACGCACGCACCCTACCATCAAGCGGTGCTTCAGTTGGCTGTCGGGTGTGTGTTTTCGCTGGCAAGTTTAGCCCAGCAACTCTTTCTTTTTGATGTTCAAATACCATTACGAACTCGTCATTGGCGATACTCAGTCGTGGTACGCGTACATGCGTATGTACGAGTACCACAGCAGCAGCTATAGTAATATTAATAGCAAGAAGTCAACCAAGTTCACGACCTGCTGCACTACACAAAATCGGGGGGAAAACCGCTGCCGCCTTTCGTTTTTCAACGGAAACCTCAGACTGAGTGAGTTTTGCTCGTGGGCCTCTTTGTTACGAGACGAGGGCGGCTAGCGTACATACAGCAGTATCATCGGCCCGCTTACAAGAAAAGAACACTCACAAAGAAAAGGCAGCCTGAAAAAAAAGGATACCAGGTAACACGTAAGAAAGCTCTCAGCTCGTAGTCGGTGCCTACAAAAATAAGCCCTATACGAAAGTTGACCCCTTCCTGTGGCTGGCCTGTGGGCTCAAACCACCATTCATTGTGCAACGTTTTTCTCGGGGACTAAAATAAGAAAGCGAAACATAAGAAACTGTGACCCATAATAAGAAAGTCGGCCTGAGCCAGATTTCAGGTTTCCTTGCGAGAAAGCCGGCCGGTACTAAGCAATGCACCCACTCACTACTACTGCCGATACTGTGTGAGAACGAACGAAACATTGATTGTGCCCTACTCACTGGCGAAAATGCCTTTTCTCGGGGACCAAAATAAGAAAGCGCAGCATAAGAAACCGTGCCCCAGAATAAGAAAGTCGGCCTGAGTCCAATTTCAGGCTCCGTGTGAGAGGGTCGGCCGGTACTACTACTGTACATCGTATATGGCATTGCATTGTTGTCTGCTCTGCTTACTGTGTACCAGGTAGTAATGTAGTATCTCCATTGCGTCGTATTTTTGTGACCACAGAAGAACTCGTATCTCTCTAGGATGAAGGGTCGGCACGGGCACCGGGTGTGCTGGATGTCGACGGGTACTGTATGTAGAAAGGAATGTTTACTGTGAAGAACACACACACACACACTCTGACTTCAAAGGTATTAATAGAAATCGGCACGGACACTGGGTGTGCTGGGTGTCGACGGGTAGAAAGGACGGTTTAATGTGAAGAACACACACACACGCATATCCAAGGAAACAAGAAGGATCTATCTGGCCACTTCTGTTGCACGTTCTACGCAATGCGCCCACCCACCCACTACTACTGCCGCTACTGTGTAAGAACGAAAGAAACGTTGAAATCTAAAAAATGAAAATATCGACGTCTCTTCCGTCCAAATCACCAACAATGATGTGATATACTTTAGCCAGATAGAGAAGTGGTAGACTAAAAAAATAAAAACAGCAGCTGTGAGATCGAGAGTTTCGTCGAAACTCATCTTTGCCAGCTGAGTGTGATACTTCGATCGCATATAGCTCACCGCTCATAACGTACATACATATGTGTGAGACAAAATTAATGGCACGCCTTGTGTACGAGACGAGTCGGACGAACCGCTATAAGCCCGACCCCTAGTCGGACGGTTATCATGTAGCATCAAGTTCTCCGTCGTCCCGTACACAAGCAGTTTAATGTGCGATAACCATCGTATTTATCGAATACAACAAGTACGAGGTATTCATAATAGCGGTGTAGCGGCACACGGTGAGTCTTCAGCTCCGTCTTCGTCTCGCGTAGAGAGAGTGTTTGTATCAACCATTCATTTACCGGAAAAGACGGCGAGGTCGACCACTCACTATGGATGACGCACAACGGTGTGCAATATAGCCGTCAGCAATGAATGGTTGATGGGATTGGGGTTAGGGTTAGCTACGTACTTCAACATCATCGTCGTCGTACGAGTATATACTCAGAGTAGTCCATGACATCTATCTCTTTTCGTGGCGCAATTGGTGGCGCCAGAACGCGCGTGTACATATTCATAGCATCGTCGGACATCGCCACGTCATGAACTACCTACTCTGTTGTGTACGAATTGCCATGTCCACATCCTGAGTCATGAACTAACCTCTACGCATTACCTCAAAATATCACATTAAAAAAAAAAGTGGCATGCACTTCGAACGTGTACATACTACTATGATGATGATGGTGATCGCATCGCAGCAGCAAGCAGCACAACAAAGTATCTCATTTCCCTAACACGTATATACATATGATGATATACGAAATACACCAAAGTACACACCGATTTTGAGTGCAAGGCTACCGCATGATGAGTGGGTGCGGACGGCACTCACTCTCACTCTGCAAAACTCGCGGGCCAAAACAACAATGACCCCGTCTACACAGTTTAGGACACCAACATCATCTATCTTGTCTGCGGAAGGGTGTATTTGTTCTTCGTAGAAATTTCTCGAAGAAACGGAGGTTTCCACACATCGCACAGGGATTTTTCCTGGCGGTCAGCGGGAAGATTTACCGAGTAAATAGGCACTCTCCTTCTCTTTTTTAAACCCTAAAAACACCCGGTTACAGCGGTTAGCTATAGACGTACCCGCCAACTGTTTTTTTCCCTACCGAGCGCCACAAGCATATATACCATGTATATATTAATACCTGGCACATAGGTGAGGAGTCGGTAAAGGCATCCATTCATAAGGGGGACTGCATTAGTATTACCTGGTATATGTTATAAGTTTGTCAAGTATTCAGGGACGATCGATAGGTATATACTTCGTATGTGTGAATGGTAGGATTGTGGAATAAGAATAGCTGCACATTTGTCAGATGGGAAATGGAATAATACTATTAATAGTAGTGTATCGGTACACGTGCACAATTCGATGTGAGTCGACGAGGGAACGGAAGGGCTGCTAAATCTTCTCGCGATAAAAATGCAAGACACGAACCGTAGGGGGGGAGGAGGGAGAGGAACCTACTTTGTGACCCCGGATCTGAGTTACGACTAGGAAGGAGAGAGAAAGGAAGGGCGAAGATAATAAATGGGATGGAAAAAAAAAATAATCCCGTACTGGGGGAGGAGGGAGAAGAGCCTACTTTGCGACCCCGGGTCTCAGTTACGACTAGGGAGGGAGAAAGACAGAATTTACGAAGATAAGTAATGGGATGGAAAAAGAAAAGGAAAAAGACTCGTAGTATGGCTTCATTAACCCTTTTAGGACTGCAGACCCGTTTTGGGGACAATCCACTCTAATTATAAGCAATTTGTCCCCAAAACGGGACTCCAGTCCTATAAGGGTTAATGTCTTGAATTACAGTAGTATGTTTTCGTTAAATCTCAGCTACTACAGTCTCAAACATCAGCACAACAAAACCCGAGCTTCCATTACGTTGAACGTTCTACATCAGGCACCTGGTCTCATCTCGACGTTCTGCATTCCCAACTCCTATTCATACCACGAGTGACACAACCGCTTTCTAGCGGGGTCTTACGAGATCCAATTCGCGACCCTCTTGTTTTATGCAATACGTATACTGTTGTACCACATAATAAACGAAAACTACTGTTAGGGGGGGGCACATAGTAAATAGAACCAAACATTGTTAGTAAAAATAGTTAAATATATAGGTTTATGTATCTACCGTAAGTCCTATTTATGTGTGTGTGTTCTTCACATTAAACCTTCCTTTCTGCCCGTCGACATCCAGCACACCCAGTGTCCGTGCCGATTCTTCATCCTAAAAAGGTACCAGTTCTTCTGTGGTCACAAAACTACGACACAGAGATACTACGTTCAGTGCAGTGAGCAGAGCAGACAATGCAATGCCATATACGACAGGCAAGACCTACCCTGCTAGCAATCCAGGTGCATGCGAGAGAAAAAGAGAAAAAGGAAAAAAAAAAAGCGAAAAGGAAAATTAATAGAACCAAATATTGTTAGTAAAAAAAAGAAAATATATAGGTTTTTATGTGTACCGTAGGTTCTATTTACATAGTATTTACAGTACGGTCCACTGTAATATTATTGTGATACGAAGAATGTATCATAGAGTACTGCGGCGTTTAGAGAGTATGAAATTCGATTTAAGTCGGGCTGGACAATGTGCGATACACTGCTGTCGGGGGGGAAAAAACAGGCAGCAGGGCAACAGCCAAAAATAGGTATACCTTTATTTGGCCTTACCACTCAATCTGAAGGGTGCCATACCATCGTAGTATATATTAGACTTATAATCAAGAGCATAAAAACATGAGATTGATAGTCGCCAGTGTAGCAAAAATCAAGACGTGTTTATTCTACATACACATACAAGCGAAGCGAGTTGCTGTGTACACGGCTGCCGAAACTATAGGAGATGGGGGTGGGTCGTTTCTGAGCTGGGCGTACCCGGCCGGGCACACATGATAATGTTGTGGAGGCGTTACTATTTTATTATCCCTCTTGGAAGAGGGATACTCGCCTTGCCCCCCGGAAGCTCCGGAGAGGCAAGGAAGAGCTATTCATATTATTATTATCTTTGCCATCCGACAATGTGCAGCATGAGCTTCAACGTTGATCACTCATAACATTCCCGAAAGCAGAAAACCACGGAAACCAAGGAAACCTGCTATGCGCAAAGTCTATAACATCCTTCTATGTCTACTTCCCGCCAATCTATTAATATTATAGGTGAAGATAACCATCACGTGTGAGTGATCAAGAGTTACCAGAGAAAACCAGAGCTTGTGTGTCATTCTGCTTGCATCGTCGTATCCAGTTATTGTTCGTATAAGGCTTAGATTGGGTAGGTAATTAGATAACCTTTTACTATTCATAGTATTAATAGCCCAACGGACTAACGCCTTAGCCCATTCAGAACTGCAAAAAATGTTCCACACTAATTCAAAGTAGTTTGCCTCCAAATTCGTGGGACCAGTTTCTAAGGGGTTCATAAATGGCGTCTACGGCATTTGTTAAGGCATTAGGCCGTTGGGCTTTATATCATACCGGTAAAAGTTTAACCAAATACCCACCCAATCTAAACCTTATAACATTACCTGGATAGCTCAACCCAAGTATCTTAACCCATTCAGAACTGAAAAACTTATCCCACACTAATTCCAAGAAGTTTGTCCCCAAATACGTGGGACCAGTTCTTAAGGGGTTAACAAGTACCACGCTGGTCGGAAATATAAGGAACGTTCATACACTAATACCGATACAAATTGTTCCTTACATTTCCGCTCAGAGTGGTACCACAGGTATCCGAGTATGCACGCTTGATTTGATACCTGGACAGTACCGGACACCCACAAATAAGAAAATAAGAAACAGGGAAGGTGTTCCAGGCTGGGTTTTATGTGACGGGGGAGTTCTGCCCGTACTTGTACTAATGGTATGGGCGTGGAAGGCCGGTAAGTACCTCATTTATAGGTAATTGGTCAGTTTTCGTATCACTTGGGTGGCATTCGTATTCCGGAGTTTTATAAGAACTGAAAGGTCACGAGACCCATCCGGGGTCAGATGTCATCTGGCTCTGGGAAACAATAGAAACTGCTTCTCGTCTACGCTGGCACTAACTTTAGTATAATGACCCCCGAATTTCTTATTGTCCTGCTGATATCAGCCCTGCTGCCTTTCTTATTGCCCGGTTTCTTAATTCCTGGTAGGTTAATACCTGGTAGAATACCTAGTGAACCTTCGTTAGCCTATGCCTATAATGTACGCTTTACGAGTGCGTTGGAAGTGATGTATCGTAAAAGCACCGATAAAACACCAGGTACTCACATGATATAATACCGCATGGCAGAGCTATGCTACGTACAACTCTTGTACCGGTGTGCTCACGAGAAATACTTTGAACCATAAATTGCAATTTTTGAAAAATGATGTTCAATTTGGCATCCAAATTGGCAAACTGGCCTTCAAATCACAGCAGTTCTACTAGTATATACAGCGAAAATCATCATTTCATTCCCTATAAAATGTGGGGACGTGGGAACTGAGAGATCTGCCTGTACTTTTCGGCCGCGAAAGAAAGTAAGTGCTGTATCTGTACAGTACAGGACACCTACTGTAATAAGAAACAGCTAATAAGAAATACAGGCTGGGATTTAGGGGGAAATAAGAAATTTGGGGGTATTTTAATATTGAAATTAGCACAGACATCACCCTCTCATATAAGAAATTCAGCCTGGACCAGCTTTCCTGTTTCTTATTATGTAGGTGTCCTGTGCCCTGTGCTGTATCGCCGTTTTGTTCAGAGTCTAGTCTACGTCTATACCATATCATACGTACGCGCAAGGCTTTGCCTTGTTTCATGAGTAAACTGAGGATCATATCATACGTACGTACGTATGTATCATACCAGGTAAGCAGGATCATAAGCACAACTGGGTCGGATAAAACACAAGGGCCGAGGCACTCGTACACAGCAGCAGCAGCAGCAGTGTCGTAGTTGCAGGGTAGTCTATGGTACGGGCGAGACGACCAACGACTCTCATAACTATCTCGAGGGCAGTCAGTGTTGCCTGCATGCCTGGTTCGTAACAGCAAGCAGTTCCGTTGGGCATCGCCTGGACCCAACTCCTTCAAATACCCCTTACGTACGTACAGACGTATACAGCATACATGCAGCAGTATTTCGAATTCAGCACCAGGTACAACACACAGATGGACATGTCTGCTGGGACATTCATCGCACCGGGTGGGGTTGAGGAGCCGTCGAGCCTCTGGCGCTTGGAGTCCCCCTTCTCAGCCGCCACTGCTGCTGTTCCTGCTGCTGCTGCTGTCCCTCCCGGCGAAGCAGCACCATCGTGGTCGTCACGTGCAGCTGATCGCTTCGAGCCCGTCCTGCTCCCTGCTCCGCCCTTTTTCGTAGGCATATTGTTATCCGGGCTCTGTTGCTCTTGCTGCTGCAGCTGGTACACCGGAATCGCTAGTTCGTCTTCGGCGAGAAGAAGCTACTGTAGTGAGATACCGCTGTTGTGGTTTGCCAGACATGGGTGCGGTGGCGTGGTTCAGCAGTTGAGGTAGGGGAGCAGGCGTTCCTTTCGAAATTCGAGCGAATCCGCGAGCTGTCCATCAGATTTTAGTCTCGGGGCTTGCTGCTTGCCGCCTCCCATTTTTGCGCCAATTTTTGCGTCAAAACCAAACGCCGCTCTGTACGGAAATATAAGAACCTCTAGCATATTAATATGAATAATATAAATAACAAACCGGTCCTTAAATTTGAGACCACAACATGTGCGATAATGTAAGCCACGGTTTGGTATTAATAACGTATAAAAAAATCCTTACATTTCCGGATTAAATTATTTTTGAATAGGTTTCGAAAATCTGGAACCACGGCACGTCCGGGACTGTCAGATATCACGAAACGGCTACGAAAAAAACGTAATTGTAGGAATCATCGTCATCGTATATACGAGCAATTGCGTACGAGTGCCAATGTATGTACTTCGTGGAATGGTACACGTAGAATCGCCCTCGTGTCTGTACGCGAGCAGCACGAGCCTGCGAGTAGATACCTACAATAGCAACTGTAGTACGCTGCTCTATACTTTGAACATGTTGGGTTTCCGGAAGTAGCAATGATCAATCGTACGCAGTGCTGTCACGGTGCTCGACACGCCTGGCAAATCCTCTTCGTTATTTAAGCAAAACCACGCATATTCACGGTGGGTGGCTGCACGTCAACTTCAAGATGCCTGCGCATCACGCACTCGTACACTCGTATGGACGCATACCGGGTATCAGGTGTACGAGTAGGTAGCACGCGCAATCGCGGAGGGGCACTGTCGTTGAAAACACGAGGACAGCTGCTGCTATAGACAGCAGTACGAGTAGCTCGGCAAAAGCCAAGCCGAAACACCCTCGATGCGAGAAGGGTCTATGTAAGGATTCAGAGCAATACACGCTCGTCGGTACACGTACATATGTACGTACGTACGTGCTCTGTTGAATCATCATCCAGGTGCACGGGTGCTCGGCACATTACCTTGCTCACGCAGAGCGGTGGGTGGAGAGAGCCAAAGCGCCATAAGGCACAGTAGAAAGAGATATAATACAATATTTATAACGACTACGTTCGAAGGTACCCTGCCTCTCTGTCCCAGATAGTCCCGCCACCCGCCGTTTGTGTTACACGCGCGGTGCCCCGGGGAGCTGATTCGCTCACTCGAGCATGCGGGTATCCTCACCCGTTTGAGATCCACCAGGTTCGCAAATACAACCACCATTGAATGTTGGTTTTCAAAACAAAACGATCCTTACAGATTTGAGTACATTGTATTCGCCGCGCAAGCAGCAGGGCCTCCCTCGTGCCTCGGCGGACAGACTGCGCCTAGACACAAAAGTGCCCCCCCACCGTCCTCCCGACCCCTCCTCCACCCACCAGCGACCACCGACACACGAGGTTGCGTCGCGCTCGCCCTCGCTGACGGCGCGAAGTTAGGGTCTCTCTTTGCCTACGCCCTCCAACCCCCAGCCCACCCCTCTATTTTTAAGTGAAGCCCATTCCGCCGCATCTCGTCTCTCAACTTTCTGCGCCCACATCGCGCTGCGGGGGAGAACAACATGGAAGAAAGACGGCCGGTTTCGCCCTGTGTATACCGCAGCCCCCTACCCTCGTCGATACCCGGAGCCTAAACGAGCCAGCAAGGCTCGCCCGCGATTCTACACCAACCCACGTCATACGACATACAAAGTATACACCAATCAAACATAAACACACATCAAACCCAATATTCCTGTAAATGCTTACCGTAGAGCTACCTAGTTGACCTTGCACAGGGCTATACCGAAACACTGCCCCAGGTTTATTGACAGCTATATCGCTCTACGAGTTAATGCCCGTTTTTTTCAAGCCGTTGTACGCCCGGTAACGGCCCGGCTGCATTATTCGTACAGCAGTAGCGGCCCCTCTATAGTGCCGGTTGCCCCGCTTTAGTGCCCTGTTTCCCTCTATGGTGCCTTTCAAATCAGCTAATTGGCGCAGCTGAAATTCACCAGAGTGTTAATAATAAACTAAGAAACACGTCAGCTGTGAACTCTCCCAACCGGTCGATATTCATCTTTGCTAGCTGCGTGGCGATATTCCATGATGTTATTGTTAGGTACATTTCCTCGCGACTGACTACTGGCCGGTGACTCCCCTGGATGCTACCAGGGTCGACGAGACGATAATACTTGTAGAACGATTTCCGATTGATTTCGTCCCATATCATCACGTGTACCGAAACAGCAGATCACACGAAAGGGGCACATAGATAGATAGGTAAGGGGTACGAAGGACACAAGTATACTTCATACTCCCTGTGAATGTAGCAGCAGGTCTTCTTGACGTAGCACGTGATTGGTGATTTTCCACGTACTCGCTATCTTGACTCCTGCTCTTTCTTGATATACGCAACAGCAAAGTATTCACACACCTGTATAGTTCGCAGAGGGTGACCCAACGGCGGAGGAGGTGACTTTCGTGTTTTCTGCAGGCGGGCTGTGAGCGGCGCACTCTGATCCTACAGCTCTTTGTCCCATCTCAAACGTTCTACCAGGCAATACGATCACGAGAACCGGATCCAAAGGTTCGATCCTGCACACAATGCCATGAAGATTGGGACGAAGGCTAAAACCACCAGTGTGCACCAGCACCACTCTGCCCCCATTTTTACAGCAGTAGTTAGATAGTCCGGCTAGCCCGGATCTTGATTGGAGAAGCACTTGGTGGTCGTAGATCCATGAACGAACCTAAAATCGGGTCGAGCACGTACGACCAGCAGAGAGGGTATATTTGCCGCATGTACTCGAAGTTGCATGATACACCACACAGCAGTACAGCATAGTACGGATCTTGCTTTCTCGTGGGAGATACATCAATATTCAATAATATACCAGGTACGTACGTACGGTAGTTGACAACAAACTATTGATAAAAAATTAAATAAAATTATTATAAATACGTCAGCTGTGAGTTCAACGATTGAATAGTAGATACTCAACTTTGCGAGCTGCGAGAAATTTTGTTCTATGTGTTATTTGTGGTATTGGTGTAGGTTTCGTGATGTACTAGGAGGCTGGTAGTTACTACTCGATTTTATAATAAGCCGTTCGCGCGTGCTATGTGTTTATTCCTCGTTAAGGATATGGTTCAGTGACTCCCCTGGATACTACCCGGGTCAGCAGGACAATGTAACAAGGGTATCCCATGATCATTCTGCGCACTGATACTATATAACCCGAATAGAGGAGACAAGTATGATATTTGGTGAAGTAATCGAGTACATCTATATCACAAATGTGTTGTTAGACGAGGTGGGGACGGGGAACAGGGGGACGGGGGATAGGGGGATAGGGGGGGGGGGGTAGGGGGGGGGGGGCGGGGGGGTACTCATTTGTTGCTTGCCTTAGTCATTTGACCATTGACCGCGCATCCCTTTCGAGACGGAGCACCGTTCCTACTCCTAATAGAGACACCTCCAACACTTGGGCGCTCATTACGTTGTTTCCATATATTACAAAGAAACCTTTTGCTAATCTTATCCCCTTCCTGCTTCGCCGCCTGTGGCCACCATCTATCTCCTAAGATAGCGATCGTTTTCTCGCTACTATTTAGTGTACCAAACTGCTCCATGTCACACTCGTCTATTTTCCTCATCTCCTCCTCTAGCACATCCCTTTCCTCCTTGTACATTTCACATTCTCCCACTATGTGAACTCTACTCTCTATGGCTTTGCCACATGGGCACATCTGTGCTCTACTTCCTCCTCCTCCCGGCTACTGGTATACCTCCTTCTTCTTTCTGGCAGGTCCAGGTCCCCTACACGAAATCGCAGTTTCAGCTTTTTCGCGAAGTCCATTGGGCCGTGCAGATACCTTTTCATTCCTATTCCTTCTCTCAACCCCCCGTACATCTCTAAGTGTTCTTCCCCTTCCACCTTCTTTCTCAGTGCTAGCCTTTCCCTTCTTTCTATCCTTTCTTTCACTTCTGTCTTGTATCCGCTAAATTTCTCTATGGCCAGCGTCTCTTTTTGGTTTCCTATTTCCTTCCATACTTTCTCGACTACGCTATCCCACCTTATTCCAGCTCGCCCTTTGGTTACTTTCTCCCATACAGCTTTATCGGCTATGGCTGGCAACCTCTTATTTGGCATGTTCTATACTTTATATTGCCATTTCAACTTACGCACGTCTCTATTTGTCTTAAGTGGGTACATTCCCAGTTCTGCTCTCAATACTGTATTACTCGTCGTACTTGAGCATCCTAGTACTTTTTTAGCTGCTGTCATCTGTACTGTTTCCAGCTGTTTTACGAGCTTCGCGTTCCCTTCCCATACTTCTCCTGCATATTCTAGCTTTGGTACAATCACATTCATCAGTATACATCTCTTAATTCTAGTATCAAGGTGCGAGTCTGTTAGGACTGCTTCCATCTTGCCTACGTGTGCCTTACCCTTGCCTATTATTTTATTTATGTGTGCATCCCAAGAACAATCTTTTGAGATTTCTACGCCAAGGTACGTATACTGGTCTACGATCTGTAATTCATCTTCTCCCCCACTTCCACTTACAAGTTACCGGACTCTCCTTATCTTCGTTACATACAACTACTGCGCACTTTTTTACGTTCGCGGTCACTCTCCACTTCCTGGTGTACTCTAGTGCCTTCTCTATTTGTTTCTGCAGTCCTTCGGGTGTTTCTGGTATGCAGACGAAATCATCCGCAAACATCAATCCCGACACCGTATCTTCCCCCACCATGACTCCCTGCGATGCTGCTTCTACTGCTACTACCATGTCATTAATATATACCTTGGATAGGTTAGGTGATAGCGTACATCCCTGTGCAACTCCTTGTAGGATATCAACGTACTTCGATATTTCCCCGTCCAACATCACAGCACTTCTCGCACATTCCGTCATCTTCTTCATCATTCTCCACATCTTTCCTCTTATCCCTATTTCCCACAACTTTTTCCACAGCCCATTTCTCCATACTGTATCGTAGGCCTTCTGTACATCTAAAAAGAAACAGTACGTTGTTAGCCCCGCGTCTTTCCTGCCTTGGATTATCTTACCTAATGTGTACACATGGTCGACGCAGCTACGGTTTGGCCTAAATCCTGCTTGCCCTTCGCTAATTTTTCTTCCTTCTCCATCATTGTTCCCATTCTATCGTTCAAAATCTTACAGAACGTTTTACCTACAGTGCTTAGTAGCGTTATCCCCCTATAGTTACCCGGGTCAGCCTTGTCTCCTTTCTTAAACAAGTTTACTACTACTCCTTCTCTCCATCTCTTAGGTGCGTACTCGTTTTTCCATATCCAGTTATACAACTTAACCGTCATGGTAAGCATTCCTTCTCCCCCGTACTTCATAAATTCATTAACTATTTGGTCTGCCCCTGCTGCCTTTCTATTCTTAAGTTTAGCTACACACTTCTTAACTTCTTCTCTTGTGAACTCTCCCTGTAACCCTTCTGAACCACTGTCTTCCCTTTCTGATGCATCTACGTTCGCCTCCGCCCACGCGTTGATATATTTCTCAAATTCTTTGTCGAACGTTTCGTTGGTTGTGGGCGTCCCTAGCTTGCGGTAATGCTCTACAAGTACTTCCCTTTTCCCCTTCGAACTACTAACCATTTTATCGTTCTGTGCTCTTAATGTAACTATCCCCGTATCTGCCTCTCCTGCTTGTTTGCCTAGTATCCCTTTTATCCCTACCCACATCTGCTTCATCCCGCCATCAAAGTCTTCATTCGTTTTATTAACTACGTCTTTCCATACCCCTTTCTTCTTCTTCTCAACCACCTTTTTTACTTCCTTTCTAGCAATACCATACTCCTCCCATCCTGACGTAGTTTTGCTCGATGTGTATCTTGCGTGTGCCTTTCTCCTTACTTTTATAGCCTCTTTTACTTCTTCATCCCACCATTTTACTGCTCTATTGCATATTATCAACTTCTTCCCTATTACTTTACTTGCTGTGGTCTTGACCAATTTCTCCCATCCTTCTATTATCCTCGCTCCTGCACTATCTCTCTCAATATTGTTATTTGTCGTACCTATGCTTTCCAGCAGATCGGAAAAATGCTCTGCATTTTTAGTCATCTCTGCTTGGAATTCTTCCCGTTTTTCCTTTACTTCTAGCTTATCTATTCGCCATCTGCACAATTTCCTACCGCGCCTATTTTTGATAACTCTCGTCTGCTGGCTGTCTGTCCATATTAGGCAGTGATCCGTAGTTCCTACGTCCGCTGCGCATACATGTACTTCAGTTTCCTTACTACTTCCGTTTCCTTACTACTTCCATTTTCTACCACTACAAAGTCAAGAACGGAGCTTTCTCCCTTTTGTATGCACTGTCTAGTCCATTCTGGCTCTGGCTTTTTTACTCTACCGTTCAGAGTCTTCATCTCATTGTTCTTAAGGAATTTCAGCATCTCTTCCCCGTTCTTATTCTTTGTTACTTCCCCATACTGYCCAATGTTMTCGTTCGGGTTGCTTGCCTTCCCAATTCTTGAGTTAAAATCTCCGACTAGTACTACTTCTCCTTGTCGTTTATATTTTTGTACATCTACTTCTATTTCTCCGAAGTTCTTCTGTATATCTTTCACCGTACTCTTCGACTCTGGGGGCATATAGATGTTTCCTAAGAAATAATCTTTCGCTCCCCTCTCTCCGGGTATCTTTATCCAGATGCTTTCGTCGAACTTCGTGTCTTTGATCACTTCTATTATGTCACACAGGTATTCTTTGACTAGGAACCCTACTCCCCCCGCCCCCCTATTCTTCTTGTTCTGTCCCTTTCTCTTTTTCCCTATCCATGCGTACTCTCCAATTTTGCATCCTATTTCGCCCCCCCCTTTTTCCCACGACTCTTGAATTCCCACTATGTCTAAGTCGCGCTCACTTATTTGTTCGGCTATTTCTATCCTCTTGCGCTCTTCCGTGGCGAATCCACATAGGTTCCATTACCCTATTCTCAGCTTCTTCTTCGTTTCACTGTTCGCTCGACTCTTGTCTTTCGTTTTTTCTCCTTCGTTGCTACTTCTGTGTTCTCTTCTTTGAGCTTTCTTACTGTTTCCGTTTCTGGTTTTGTCTTCTTGCTCTACGCCACTGTGTTTCTCTCTCATTCCCTTTGGGCCAGTTACTGTTTCCTGCCTCCCCTTGCCTCCGTTCACCCTAGGACTACGTCTTAGATTCGCTATTCCATTAGCTATACATACCCTCCACCCTAGTTTTCTAACCCATGCCGACACTTTTTCTGTCTCTAATCTCTGCCACTCCATGCTCGCTTTCGGTTTAAGCGTGACTCGAAAATGCTCTCCCTCCCTTTCTACTTGTCCTAATGCAAAGCAGTATAGTCCTACTTCGTCGCACTTCCTCTTGAACTCTATTCTCGTCATGTCGCTAGGAACTCCGAATACCAGCACTACTAGTAGTTTACCCTTCCAGTCTTTCTTACTCCACCTACCCTGCCTCACCGTTTTTCTCTGAATCCCTTCCGAGACTATCTCCAGCTTGTTTTTGTTCATGTTTGTAGTGGGAAATGTTCAAGTTACTGGGACTTCCCAATCCTAGTACTCGTTGAGGGTCTGGTGTCTTTCCTTCAGTTATTTTGCCGGCGCACCACACTAAATAGTGTCTCCAACACGGGCTCGTAGCCTGGAGCCAAGTTCAACACCCTTAACACAAGTACCCCACGTTTGTGTCAGGCGATCTGCATGGTAACCATCCTGGCGTCCCACGACCGTATCTTCTATCTTCTTGCCCCGCTGCTGTACTGGTTACTTTCCTCCAGGGAGGTCATTTTTACCGTGCAAGGTTCAAGGACGGCTTGCATAACACAAAGTCTTACTCACACATCGGAATGCCCCGTACTTCGCTTATGTACGTTTCACCATGGGTAGCTACCCCACTAATGCTCCCGAGTAGACCTTCGCTGCCGAAAGCTTGGCCAACGATCCCCCTACGCTTTGTACCGGCTTCTATCCTTCAAGATGTCAAGATATCTACGTACCGCTTGGTGCTCCGTCTCTTTGGTCGTGTGATTGGTCAATGGCAAGGCGTTTGTTTCATGAGTTCAATAGGCCTGACTTAGTGTCATGCATCATCCACCCCTCCCCTTCATTTGGCGCATGGTATGTGCACCAAGTTTCAGGGGTTTGGGACGATGACAGACCAGATTTCCACCGCCCAATGGAAATCGGTAAGTTTTTCCGRGTATCTCACCACGAGACCCCAACCTTCATGTGAATTGAACATGTCGGGGTGACCTTGCTGTATCTATGTGTGTGCATGTAGGGTGGTCCTCCGTCATGCTGGGTTTTTGGTCTATGCTTTAATCTGTTCACTGTAGATTACCTGATACGATATGGGAGATGATATAATTTATTTCTGGTTTGTGTTTTGGTATGTGGAAAAAAAACTGGTTAGTTTAGTAATTTCATGTCTATGTTCGGTTTGTGTTTTGATATGAGAAAAAGAACGGGTTAGTTGAGTAGTTTCATGTCTATGTCTGGTTTGTGTTTTGATATGGGGAAAAAAAACTGGTTAGTTTAGTATTTTCATGTCTATTTCCGGTTTGTGTTTTGATATGAGAAAAAAAAACTGGTTAGTTTAGTAATTTCATGCCTATATCCGGTTTGTGTTTTGATATGAGGAAAAAAAAACTGGTTAGTTTAGTAATTTCATGTCTATGTCCGGTTTGTGTTTTGATATGTAGTAAATAATAAAATCTGGGTTAGGTTGTTGGTTATTTGGTTTTTGTTCTATATGTTGGTTTGTGTTTTTGTATTATGGGGGATATTAGAAATAAAACTGTGTTATAGAAGTTTGAGTATTTTTCATCTTATTTCCGGTTTGTTTAGAATACGAAGAAAAAAGAAAACTTGGTTTAGTTTAGTAGCCATTATTCATGCTATATTCCGGTTTGTGATTTTGATGTATGTAGAAAAAAAACTGTGGTTGAGTTAGTTTCTGGTCATATTGTTCGTTTGTAGTTTTTGTGGTAATGAGGATAAAAAATTGTGTTCAGCTCAAGTGATTCTTATGTCTAAAGAAGTTTCTTGGCGTGCGTGCTGATTAGTATTCTAGCTGTCGTTGCCACTCGGACTGCCGTGAGATCCCATATTGTGTGTGTGCTCTAGCATGGACATTCATATAGTGGGGGGGGGGGGGAGGTTCTGATGTATTCTCTCATTTTGTTGCTTGTTGTCTAGTCATTTGACTCTAGTTGAATCAATTGAGCACGCATTCTCCTTTTCTCGAGGGACTCGAGGGCGAGCGGTGGGGGTTTGGGGGGTTTGGGGGTGGGGCGGGTTTCGTTACTGCAGTGTTTCGTGTTGCTTGGCGTTGCCTTAGTTGTTGACCATTGACCACGCATCCTTCTATTCATAGATCGGAAGCGGTGTCTTCTGGGGGGAGGGAGGGGTTATGTATGTTGTTTGGCGTGTTAGTGTGTAATTTCGAGCAGGTCCTAATCTGTCGCTTTACAATGCCTATCAGTGTGGGTGGGGAGCGTAATGTTTTGTTGTTTTATATAAACGTTTTTAATTCTTGTTATTGCTTGGTGGTTGATAAACTGTATTTTATGAAGTATTATTTATGAAGTTGGAAGTGTCTTTTCGGGGAATGAGCTGCTGTTTTTATGTTCAGCTGCTGTTGTGATGCCCAGGTTGTATTCGATATGGCTCGAGGTGGCACCTAAATCAAACCTGAAGGTTCCTTGGAACCATAGCGTTCCCGAATATAAATACGTCAGCTGAGAGTTATATCAATTAAATATTAGATGCTTAACTTTTGCGAGCTGTGTAGAGTGTTTGTTCTATGTGTTAGTTACTACTTGATTATAGAATAAGTCGTTCACACATGCCATGTGTTTATAAAAATTGTAGCGCGTGGCGTATATAGTGCCGGTTGCCGCTATTGGCGCATACCGGCACTATAGAGGGACCTCTACGTACTGATATTCGACTCGACATACCCCTCCGCACCCCACGGGCCTGTACGTTTCGCGTGCTTCCGCGTTACTTTTTCATGCTGCTCAGATTTTTTTTGGTTTTTTTTGCGGCATGTTTGTCTCATTCCGCCGTGCTGCGGCAGAGATTGGAGGTACACTTTCGGGCCCAAACAATCCCCAAAAATAAGGACCATTTGGAGTGAATATTGATGTACGAACGGTTCTTATATTTAGGTACATATATGAGCAATGCCACCTCATAGGGGCGGCGGCTTATTTTCTGAGCTCCTCACAGGAGGGGCTCAACTCTCTCACCCGAAACCATGACGTCGAAGAAGGCTGTTCGCCCAACCCGGCCAAATATTTGTGGGACCTACATACACCAGTAATCCTAAAATAAATATACCTGCACAATTATCATTTTGTATAATAACCGGTAGTTGCTCAATGGAGAAGCTCGACCGGGGTCAGAACATTTGGAGCCAATCAGTGGTACCCCATACCGGTATGGAGGTTGTTCGATAGATCCCTACATGAAGTCGGGGCTTATCGTAGGTTACACCTTTTCTCGAACTCTTCAGTTGTTCGCTTCTCAGGTCAGGAGCCTTGTAACTTTTAGGTGCTACCACTACCGAAGCACGTATTATCAGGATCGAATAAGGGCCGGGGGGAGGGAGGGGGGAGGGGGGTCCTGTTACACCCCCTCCTCTTCACAGCAGTCTGGGTTCCCGTACAACAGGGAAACGGGACCAGGCACTCCCCTCCTTTCTATTGAACACACTTTCCTGGGAAACGAGTCTTCCCGAATGCTGTTGTTGTTGTTGTTGTTGTTGTTGTTGTTGTTGTTGTTGTTGTTGTTGTTGTTGTTGTTGTTGTTGTTGTTGTTGTTGTTGTTGTTGTTGTTGTTGTTGTTGTTGTTGTTGTTGTTGTTGTTGTTGTTGTTGTTGTTGTTGTTGTTGTTGTTGTTGTTGTTGTTGTTGTTGTTGTTGTTGTTGTTGTTGTTGTTGTTGTTGTTGTTGTTGTTGTTGTTGTTGTTGTTGTTGTTGTTGTTGTTGTTGTTGTTGTTGTTGTTGTTGTTGTTGTTGTTGTTGTTGTTGTTGTTGTTGTTGTTGTTGTTGTTGTTGTTGTTGTTGTTGTTGTTGTTGTTGTTGTTGTTGTTGTTGTTGTTGTTGTTCGTCGCCGATGTTGTTGCATTTGTTGTTGTCGTCGTCGTCGTCGTCGTCGCAGTTTTTGCTGAACGACGCGCGCAGGAGGTAGAGAGCCTCCGTCGCGACGGCCAACACCATAAGTACGTTCACCGCGATGAGCACGCCGCCGAAGACCCCCCCGCTGTACTCCCGCTCGCCTGAAACGTCAACCTTCGCCAGCAGCGCCTGAAAAAACGACAGGAATATATCGGCGTGCCCGGCCCGAGACAGCCACGTGTCCATGTCCGAAACGTAGGGGTCGAGCGACCAGGACACCAGGATGAATATGAAGCCCAGGACGTTCGTCGTGGCCACCTGCGCTGCTGTGTTCGGAAACGTGAACACGATGATGCCCGTTAGGGCAACACGCCGAGCGCACTCGACAAGCTCGTAGTAGAACCGACTGGGCGTGTACGGCCTCCACAAGCCGGCAGTCGACTGCCAGCCAAGCGACGTCTTGCACGCACGCCGATCGCCGTCTCTCAGCACGTCTCGATCCCGGAAGAGCATGATCGCGTAAAGGAGCGGAATCCCGACCGGGTACACGCCGATCATGAAGGCCGCGTACCTCTTCAGGGCCTCGTGCTTGGCCGAATCACAGAGGGTAGCGTAGTCAGCACGGAGGTAGCTGAAGCCGTCGTCGAGATCGTCGCACGCGAACATGCGGAAGACGGTGGAGGAAACCGACGAGTACACCAGAAACGCCAAAAGGAGATCCGCAGGGGCGTGGACGATCCAATGATGATTGAGATAGAATGGTGATGCATATATATGATGAACGTAAGGGCGAGCAGATAAGTTAATTGGGAGTTTTCTCCAAACATCGACAACTACTGCGAAAGGCTGGAGAAAAAGCAAAGGCCAAGGAACAATTGGGCTGGGGGGGGGGTAAGGTAACAATACTATGGTTGCAGTCGTACAATAACTGACGCTAATAAAGGGTTTTCCTTTACGGATGTGCCGCGCAAAGGAATCGCCTTTTTTTACAATCCCAATGAAGCACAACACTACTTCTAGACTACCTGGTACAGTACCGCCGTACGTACAGCACTACTGTTTCTCTCCGTGATTTTCGTCGCGTGCATGCATGTGACATCAGGATTTTTTGCCTAATGTATTCTGTCTCCCTACCGTGGATAATCTAATGCAAATATTGGATTGGATGAGGCCTCCTGCGCCGGCCCGTGGTCCCGTCCATACTTCATTGTTACGTTGCCTTGTCTCTGTAGGTGACCACTGGTCAGGCGCAGAGTTGTCTCACCCAAACTTCCTTAATATTGGATCAATCCTTTTCGGCACAAGGTGCGGAATTATTCTTGAACTCAGGCGACAGTGAGTGGTAGATCGCTGGTGTCGTCGTAATGGTAACTCTGGTAGCCGTTATATCTCACTGTACCGTGCTCTTTCCCACTAGAGGTCGCCCCGATGTAGTACATGGCCGCCGACTCTGACTTCCAGCCTCCAAGTTTCCTTATCACGTCCCCCACTGTCCCCGCTAGAGATTGGTAAAGGGAGCCTCCCATGCGACAATTAGTGCATCGTGAAGTGGCTCGGTAGATATTCCGCCCGCAAAGGGGATTGTAGAGTGGTCACCATACGGGTCGCGGTTGGCCGTAGACTGCCCCGGCCACCTTCAGCCGACACCGCAGTGAAAACGTGAGTGATCAAGTCCCTCCCATACGCTGTACGGCAGATATGTACGCCACAACCGCTCTGGCCGCGCAAAGAGGCCTGATAGACGCGGTATATTAACTCTGCTACAGCCTCGCTAGAGACCCGAAACGTCTTGCTAAACCGAACGTAAACAATCAGATCCTTTGACCGTAGGACCTGTAGTGTCTGCGATCTCAATCCTCATGATTCCGTTCACCGCCGTCCCGGCCAACCCTTTGTCACGCAGCCTCCGATGCAAAAGGAATGCATCATTGTGTGGAACTCGGCAGCTCTGCTGCCGCAAATGGGCTCGCAGAGTAGCCGTTATAGGGGCTCAGGTCAGAGGTAGACAGGCCCTGGTTACTTGCCGTCGCAACCGCGGTGTAACGAAAGTCGTAACCCAACGAGGCTACGTTTCTCTGTCAGAGCGATGCGTGCAGGTAGCAAGGCAGCCACCTGCGCACGCGACAGCGCGTCGCTCAGAAGGTCGATGATCATGTACTCCAACATAGGTGCTGCCTGATGGAGCCGAAACCCAACCTGGTTCCGTTCCCCGGACACGAGGGAGAGGTATCAATCTACTAGTTAGTGGAAGAGGTATGCATCTATTATTTAGTGGGATCGATCAGGGCAAGGCGTTTCATGCACCCCCTTAGTGCCTTTCCCCTGTGTGTCCAGAAAACAGAGGGGGTCGAAGACATCGTCCGGAGCAGCTGACTTCCAAGCCTCGGCACCCTGCCGAGATGACGAGGACAAACGTGCCAATCCCGTCGGCTGCTCGGCCTGTTCTCACTTGCTCGGGGGGTCCCACCGTCGCCGCCGACGGTTGGGTACGACGTGCCTGCATTGAGATATCTGCCTGCATTACGTACGGTTGGGGTGTGTGAGCATAAACCAACAGCTGAAATGCTGAATAGTATGCATATAAGTCGACCGATTTTGATGCTGTTTAAGTGTTCGGCGAAGGTCCCGATGCCGACTGGGCATCTTGCCCGCGCTTTCAACGTACCCAACGCCAAAGTTAGGGGTGGCATAGGCTGCCTATACTTCGCTTGTTTTGACACCCCCTGTGCCCACAATCCTAATGGCACGTGCCCACTCCAGCTTATGGCGTTGCGTATGGTACATAGAGCCAATTATGTCAATCGCTATGCCCACCAAATGGGTCAGGGTCTACAGTAGTCCAGAGCACAACGCGCCACGGACCTCCGCTACATTTTTGTTCAATGTCTCCACGACGGCTTTTTAACGCCCACATGTTGATTCAGGGGCGGGGTGGTCCCGGCCGTCTTTTGTGGTGGTGGTGGTGATCATTTCGTTGTCTTCCTTTGTCGATACATTGTTTACAATTGACTGTTAAATACTACCAGGTATGTCGTATAGTTACTGTAGTGCCCGGGTCGATGTCGCCGTCTGCAATTACTTAGAGTTAGTGTGGGGGTGCCGTCGTTGTTGCAATTATTACTTGGAGTTACCTTAGTGTGTGGGCGAATGAATGTCGTTTTGTCTGCGAGGATTATAGTTGGAGTTGTGGCACCACACTGTATATGTATGTATGTGTGGGTCGACGGGTCGATGTCGTTTTCTTCAATTACTTGGGGTTGTTCACTCTTCGGAAAATGTGTACGTTCGTCTCCCAGGCGGAAAGTCAACGGAACCATGACTGTTTTTGTACAGAGAGTACAGCTACGGGGAAATAACAACAGTAAATACATACTCACGATCTGGACGGTCTTGTGCCATTTTGCTGAAGAACTGCTGCACGAACTCGTACGTAGTAGTAGGGTGTTTGCGAAAAATGATTCGGGGCGTTAGGTTATAGCTGAACACCGACAAAACACGAAATAAACATGAAATGAGGATCTGGTTTGGTCAAACGATTGAATCCGAAGGCCCATCACACAGTGTCAACCCGTCCCACCCAACCCAAGATCGTTTCATTGCTAACATATTAAAAGCGTCATTTTGGTTACTTACGAGGCCTACTGTACGTATTATAGGATGATATATACCGCTGGGAGTTTTTTTTTTTTTTTTTCGTGGGTTGATGGGATTGCTATTCTATTTGTATATACATAGGAAACAGACTTCAAGAAACCCAACCAGAAATCTTCGCAAAAACCGTGAAGATTGACCGCGTCTTGGAAACATGCGGCGTTTATAGAGTGGGATTTAATCATAGCCAACATAATACAGTATGTATATGGAAGCCATGGTTAGTCGGAAGGATACATACGAGAGAGCGAGAGGGAGAGCGCGAGTATGGTTGAGGTCGGTTGGACTGTGGCATTCCGGAGAGAGACAGGGATGGAGCCGCTCATACAATTCGTCAGGGAAGGAAGAGGCTGGTAACAGACAAGAAAATCATATGTATACAAGGTTCCCCTCCGGGACGTGCCTGGGGGAGTGGCGCAAGGGCGAATCGAAACCTACTATTGATATTGTATCATACACATATCATATTGTATACCTGCCTAAGAAATCCACTTCGTTTTTGTGTGCTTCCTGTCTTATATTATGGGGGTCTGGGTTACGTACAATACAAAAAAAAAGTAAAGTATCCAGAGTCATCGCCAAGGATCGAACTCAAGCCTTCAAGCATAAAATCGTGCATGGTGACCGTTTGCCTATACTTTCAAAGATACATTTTCCTGTATTTCTGCATGAGGCCGTGTTTCGTACGTACGTGCCAGTAAATAACGATGTTCTGTTTTTAGATGTTGACTGTTTTTTAAAAGTATAATTGTGATTTTTTTGCCCGGCGGCGCGTTTTCGCGCTCGGCCCTCGCGGCCGATCTCGCCGTCGCTCGGGTCGGCGGCCGGGGGATCGACCGGGGAGCGCGCCCCCCGGGCCTCGCCCTCGCCCGGGGCCCGTGGCCCGCGCGGGGCGCTCACGAAGCCGAAAAAATAGAGTCGGTTTTACGAGGTACCCCGTCCCACTCGGTCGAGCCGAGCAGGGCAACGTGAAACCCGGTCTCGGCGGCAGATTTTGAAAGGTGATTTTGCCGCGTCGGCATCAACACAAAGAAGGGCACACCGACGTGCACATCGAGCGGCATCGAACATCTATCTGCACGCATGCAGCAACACCAGCGACGCGACAGCATCCCTGACGTTGTACAGTCGTATGGTTGTGACAGGGGGGCACGAGCATGCTGCTGCATCAGGTGTGCGTCCTACGAAACGAGCGGTCTCACCGCACCGAGTTTTTTTCCGTACCAATTTGTCCGAAAATTTATGAAACGTTTCGTATTTGTTTTCAGATCCAAACGTTCGTAATATTTCCGAGCATATTGGCAAGTGTACAGTAGTGCGTCGCAGGTACCAGGTATACCTGGTCCGTATCATGCGTCCTCTGCAACAGATACAACCACAGCAGCAGCAGTGCCACGCTCGTAGTGGTGTTATGCTACCGAGTGGTGCTGCTTCTTGCTCTCGCTCTGCTGCATTGCGGCGGTATGGTCTGTTAGGTGGGGCATCGTGGTGCTGCTGAACATAATGATCGCGCTTGAACAAAAAGAACGAGCTCACCTCATGGAGTCTGTTATAATTTGTCCGGAAATGTAGGAATGGTTTGGTGTATGTGTCAATATCCAGACGGTCGTGATGCATTGCCAGCCAGGGTTGGTACGTATCAACTGTATATACCAGGTAAAGGTATGCACTGCCAGGCAAGAATTTTGAAAGGTGATTTTGCCGCGTCGGCATCAACACGACGAACAAAGGAGGGCACACCGACGTGCACATCGAGCGGCATCGAACATCTGCACGCATGCAGCAACAGCAGCGACGCGACAGCATCTCCGACGTTGTGCAGTCGTATGGTTATGACAGGGGGCCACGAGCATGCTGCTGCATCAGGTGTGCCTACGAACTACTGTACGAAACGAGCGCTCTCGAGCTTTTTCCCGTGGTACCAATTTGTCCGAAAATATATGAAACGTTTCGTATTTATTTTCACATCCAACGTTCGTAATATTTCCGAGCATATTGGCAAGTGTACAGCAGTAGAAAGTCGCAGGTACCAGGTATACCTGGTCCGTATCATGCGTCCTCTGTACCAGGTAACAGATACAACCACAGCAGCAGCAGCGCCATGCTCGTAGTGGTCTTATGCTACCGAGTGGTGCTGCTTCTTGCTCTCGCTCTGCTGTATTGCGGCGGTACGGCCTGTTAGGTGGGGCATCGTGGTGCTGCTGAACATAATGATCGCGCTTGAACAAAAAGAACGAGCTCACCTCATGGAGTCTGTTATAATGTGTCCGGAAATGTAAGAATCGTTTGGTGTACGAGTCGTATGTGTCAATATCCAGACGGTCGTAGCATTGCCAGCCAGGTTGGTACCTGTTTATAACGTTAATTCTCTTCTCTTTTTTCCCTCCCGTTTCCCGCTTTCTTTTCTCCGGTTTGTTTGTTGGTTTTTGAAGGGGGGTGGGAAGGAGATTACGTTGATACGTTCCACCTGTGCTGCAACTACGACCGTCTGGATATTGACATATACACCAAACGATTCTTACATTTCCGGACAAATTATGCCAAACTCCATGAGGTGAGCTCGGTCTTTTTGTTCAGGCGCGATTTTATGTTCAGCAGCACCACGATGCCCCACCTATCAGACCATACCGCCGCAATACAGCAGAGCGAGAGCAAGAAGCAGCACCACTCGGTAGCGTAACACCACTACGAACATGACGCTGCTGCTGCTGTGGTTGTATCTGTTGTAGAGGACGCATGATACGCACCAGGTATACGTGGTACCTACGTACGACGTACTACTGTACACCTGCCAATATGCTCGGAAATATTACGAACGTTTGGATCTGAAAAAATTACGAAACGTTTCTATACATTTTCGGACAAATTGGTGCGGAAAAAACTCGTGCGGTGAGGTCCGCTCGTTTCGTAGTAGGGCACACCTGATGCAGCAGCATGCTCTGGCCCCCTGTCATACCATACGACTGCACAACGTCAGAGATGCTGTCGCGTCGCTTGCTGTTGCTGCATGCGTGCAGATGTTCGATGCCGCTCGATGTGCACGTCGGTGTGCCCTCCTTTTTTCGTGTTGATGCCGACGCGGCAAAATCACCTTTCAAAATCTGCCCTGCAGTTGCATACCTTTACTGGTATATACGTTGATACCTCTCACGTGTAGTACCAACCTCTGGCAATGCTAGACCGTCTGGATATTGACATTACACCAAACGATTCTTACATTTCCGGACAAATTATAACAAACTCCATAGCTGAGCTCGTTCTTCTTGTTCAGGCGCGATTTTTATGTTCAGCAGCACCACGATGCCCCACCTATCAGACCATACCGCCGCAATACAGCAGAGCGAGAGCAAGAAGCAGCACCACTCGGTAGCATAACACCACTACGAGCATGCACTGCTGCTGCTGTGGTTGTATCTGTTGCAGAGTACGCATGATACGGACCAGGTATTACCTGGTACCTACAGTACGACGTACTCTGTACACTGCCAATATGCTCGGAATATTACGAACGTTTGGATTGAAAAAATACGAAACGTTTCATTACATTTTCGACAATTGGTGCGGTAAAAAACTCGATGCGGTGAGCCCTCGTTTCGTAGTAGGCACACCTGATGCAGCAGCATGCTCATGGCCCCCTGTCATAACCATACGACTGCACAACGTCAGAGATGCTGTCGCGTCGCTGTCTGTTGCTGCATGCGTGCAGATGTTCGATGCCGCTCGATGTGCACGTCGGTGTGCCCTCCTTTGTTGTCGTGTTGATGCCGACACGGCAAAATCACCTTAAATCTGCCGCCGAGACCGGGTTTCACGTTGCCCTGCTCGGCTCGGCCGAGTGGACGGGTACTCTCGTAAACCGACTCTATTTTTCGGCTTCGGAGCGCCCTCGCGCGGGCCCGGGCCCCGGGCGAGGGCGAGGCCCGGGGGGCGCGCTCCCCGGTCGATCCCCCGGCCGCCGACCCGAGCGCGGCGAGATCGGAGCGAGGGCCGAAGCGAACGTCCGCCGGGCAAAAAAATCACAATTATACTTTTTAAAAAACAGACAACATCTAAAAATAGAACATCGTTATTTACGGCACGTACGTACGAAACACGGCCTCATGCAGAGAAGCCCGGGAAATCGGCTTATCCACTCCCGCGGGAAAAAAAACTTCGAGCGCCCGCCACGCGAGCCACAGAGCTCGGATCGAGCCCAAACCTCGACCAATGTGTCCGGCCGGGCTTGCTGTGTCGGGGTACTTAGCGTTTTGCCGAAAAGTGCTCGACGAAGAGAAAAGTTGCGAAAAGTGCGAAAATTCACAAACATAACTATACATATATAATAAAACTGGAATAGTGGTGAGTCTATTTAAACTGGCTGGCAACCTACCTTTACTGTCTGTGTGAGGAGGAGTGGATGACTTCAACCCAAGAAAAAGGGCAAATATTTTCGCCGTTGTTGGAGCACAGAACAAGAAGAGAACTTTCTACCTCTATGCGACTCTATACGAAGAAATTTCGAAATTTCCGACGCTGCGGGAAGGCACTGATGGTACCTGATACCCCTTTCTTACTCACCCGACAGCAATATGCCGGCTGTATCTATAGATACACTCGAACCCGTACATGGCAGCCTCACACACTGGGTGGACTCACGCCACCACGCTACGCATCCTGAATCACTCATCTCTTTTCGCCAGCCTATCCACACGCCACTGCATGACCGTGCCTCCCTTACGCACTGGCCATTCTCCTTCCACCAGCAGCAGNCCCACCACTCAACACCACGACTACGAAGCCCTCTGCGTTGCTCGGTGAGGTTCATTCTCAATCACAATAGGCGGTGACGAGTCTGCGTTTTACTACTCGTAGTGCTGCTGTAATATGTGTAAGCGCTACTACTGCCCCGGGAAATCGGCTTATCCACTCCCGCGGGAAAAAAAACTTCGAGCGCCCGCCACGCGAGCCACAGAGCTCGGATCGAGCCCAAACCTCGACCAATGTGTCCGGCCGGGCTTGTTGTGTCGGGGTACTTAGCGTTTTGCCGAAAAGTGCTCGTACGCAGAGAAAAGTTGCGAAAAGTGCGAAAATTTCACAAACATAACTATACATATATATACGGCAGAGTACGGGAAGCTGGTGGGTCTAACTGGCTGGCAACCTACCTTTACTGTCTGTGTGAGGAGGAGTGGATGACTTCAACCCAAGAAAAAGGGCAAATATTTTCGCCGTTGTTGGAGCACAGAACAAGAAGAGAACTTTCTACCTCTATGCGACTCTATACGAAGAAATTTCGAAATTTCCGACGCTGCGGGAAGGCACTGATGGTACCTGATACCCCTTTCTTACTCACCCGACAGCAATATGCCGGCTGTATCTATAGATACACTCGAACCCGTACATGGCAGCCTCACACACTGGGTGGACTCACGCCACCACGCTACGCATCCTGAATCACTCATCTCTTTTCGCCAGCCTATCCACACGCCACTGCATGACCGTGCCTCCCTTACGCACTGGCCATTCTCCTTCCACCAGCAGCAGCCCACCACTCAACACCACGACTACGAAGCCCTCTGCGTTGCTCGGTGAGGTTCATTCTCAATCACAATAGGCGGTGACGAGTCTGCGTTTTACTACTCGTAGTGCTGCTGTAATATGTGTAAGCGCTACTACTGCTGTACATAGATTGGGGTTGTGTGTGCTGTGCTCCGATGCCTACTGTAGCAGCAGCAGCAGCAATACTAGTCGTGCAGAGAGTGATCACAAGCTTTGGCTGTGTGGTGGCGATCGGAAGGTGATATGTATAGGTACAGGTATAGCCCAGATCATGTCATCGGAGAAAGGTTGTCTTGATACTTGAGTGTCCCTCAGTTGCCCAGTCCGCCGGTGATGTACAGTAAGTTGCAGTGGATTGTCTGGTAGATCTCACCATGCTTCATGGATCAAACTGCTGAATTTCATGACATTTGGGTCACCGGTCTTTAGGTACAGCAGTGGTGTAATGCATTAGGGGACCGGTGCATTAGGGGACCGGTGCATTGGGGGACCGAGTCTGGGATTTTGGCTAGGGCACCGGTGCATAGGGAGACCGGGTCTGGGATTTTGGCCAGGGGACCGGTGCATTGGGGGGCCGCATCGAACATTTTAGCGAGGGGACCCGGTGGATCGAAAACATACGCTGGCGGTTCACAACGCACTACTACTGCTGTGCGTATGTACAATGTTGCAGTTGTGTGCCTATATATACAACAAGGCACTTTGCGCCGCGATCGGCTTCCGCGCCGCCTGCTACAACTACATATGGATGAAGCGGACAGCGACGTGTACCTGGTACGTTCCAGGTATAATTTTAGGTGAAAACCTATGACTTGCAAATAATTACAGTACCAACAAAGTAAAAAAAAACGAAAGAAAGAAAAAATACTTGCTTGAAAACAATCCTGATGTCGCATGCATGCACGCGACAAAAAACACGGAGGTAAACAGTAGTGCTGTACGCACGGCTGTAGTGTGCTAGGTAGTCTACAAGTAGTAGTGTTGTGTTTCATCGAGATTATTCCTTTGCGCAGCAAACCCGTAAAGGAAAACCCTTTGTTAGCGTCAGTTATTGTACGACTGCAACCGTAGTATTGTTACCTTACCCCCCCCCCCCCCCCCCCCTCCCCCGCGCCCAACTGTTCCTTGGCCTTTGCTGCATTTTCTCCAGCCTTTCGCATTAGTTGCCGATGTTTGGAGAAAACACTCCACTTGGTGTATCTGTTCGCCCTTACGTTCATCATAAATGCATCACCCTTCCATCTCAATTGTCATTGGATCGCCCACGTCTGTAAACTAGGCGCTGCCGATCTACCCCTACCCCCCCCCATCCTACCGGAATGTCCGGTATCAAACCGTACACCCCTCGGACAGATCTATCTACATATATCATGATATAGACCATCTACAGACATATCTTGATGTAGATCATCTACAGACAGATCATGATGCAGATCATCTACCCGTACAGACAGGTCATGATCTACAGTAGATCTCCAGATAGATAATTACATATATATCATCTATTTCCTCGCCTGTCGTCGTGGGAGTTTGTGCAGGATCTGCATAGTACAGATCCAGCCCAGGGGGTGTGGGCTACGTAGGTCGTACGGATTATTATACGGACCCCACTCGGCAATATGAGCTTACTGTAGACCATAAAAAGACCGGGAGTGAGTACATATCTGCCTTGAAAGATCTAGGTCATGAATTGTTAACCGATTTATCCGTCCGAGGTACATACATGCGCAAACCTTTTGTCTCCGCTGGCAGTTCCTCCATACATGCATCTGTATATATTTTTCCAGAGTCTATAAACTTTTAAACAGCGGTGGGCATTAGTCCAATATGGCGCGCGCTCGAGAGGTGGGCTTACGTGCCGTAATACTTCTTGCCCAAAAGTATGTCCGACCTACCAGGCTCCCTAACCCATTTTTATTTTGCATGCCTTTCACTATCTTCCCCCTTCTTTTCTCTCTCCTTCCTATTAATAGTCGTAACTCAGATCTGGGGTCACAAAGTAGGTTCCTCTCCCCCCCCCCCCACTACGGGTATAAGTGCCTTGCATTTTTATCGCGAGAAAAATTCAGTCCTTTTTCCCCTCGTCGACTTGCATCGAATTGTGCCTACCCACGCTACTAGGCGCTCTCAACAGTTTATTCCGTTTTTTTTTTAATTTTGTTTTTTTTTGCAAATAAAATCAAACGTTCGACCCACGTGAGACTCGATCCCCGGAAACAAGCTCTTATCAGCGTTCGAGGGTACCACTAGGCCATCGGGGCGGCCGCATGCAACCGGAATAATACGACATTATTATTAGCGTCATACAATAACAGCCTCGTTTATATCACCCAGACTTTGGGATTGTTCGTCGCGTTGCACTTGCTTTTAGCTTTTCTCTACGAAAATCAGTCATTTTGGTGAGTCAGAGGCGTACCCCCACAGGGTAGTAAGTAGCACGCACCATATACATACGTAATGCGTTGATGAACCGGCATCAAATTCCAGCACCACATCTCAAAACCTCCCTTCCACAGAAGTGGCGATCCTAATTTTTTGCATCCCCATCGGATACTCCTTCCCACTCCCGATCCTACTTTTCGCCGAGCAAGAGACCGACCGTTTGCGCGCAGTCACTTTATTGCAAACCGCATGCAAAGTGCAGCCTCCGTTTGGAATTATCCACCATCTACGAGCAGGGCAGGACCACATATCCCCCGGCAGTACCGCGGTAGGACCACAACGAGCCCGGGCCGTACTCGTACGACTCCTTGCATCGTGGACCGGACACTACTGCAGTAGCTGTGTGCTTCAATGGCAGCTTTTGGTTTTAGCCCCGTCAAAATGCATCTCTAAAAGTCCCACCCAAAGACGATCGAAACGAGCCCCTCGCCCTGCCTGCACACCTCGACAAAGCAGGCGAGGCCAATCTTGTTGTGCTGCTCCGATAAATAACTAGACGTTTCCTCGCGTTAGTTCACAAACTCCATATTATGGATCTTGCCACTTCAACACGCCGTAACGCCCGCAAGCGCCAACCACATCCAAAACTCGTCGCCCTTCTCCCCACTCCTTCGCAAGGTGTAAAGCCTTACTATTCGGCATCGCCCACGAAATAGGAAGACGTATCCGAGGTGGCTCAGCCTTTTTTTCTCCAAAGCAATAAACAAAACCGTCAGCACCTCCAAAGCAATAAACGAGACTGTTTGCTGTCCTTAGTTCACTTTTGTTATCTTCGCCATCCTCAACAGCGTGTCGTGTAAGTTTTCAACGTTGATCACCCAGAAACATTCTACACCCGATAGAAAAAACAAAAACACGGAATCAGAAGGAGGAGCCCTATACGACACAAAGTCGAACTTTCTTACTGTATCATACCTGCTTACGGCCTGACCTCTATCCACCCCACATGCTGTCCTCGCTCCTTCCCTCCCGCTTCATCGTTCCAAGCGATGTGTGATACTTCCATCGCGCGTGCTATAGAAATATCCGTAGGAGGGCTCCAGTGACTCAAGCGGTCATTTGTCTTGTGGTATGCCCTATATGTACGTGCCCAAGCGTAAAGATTTAACTGCCGCACGTATTGACTACGAGAATGTGTGAGTATGTGTTGTGTGAATAAGGTACTGTAGTGTATATACATGTACTCGTTAGGTACGAGGTTGTTCGTGGTATGGGGGGGTATAATTAATTAATTTTGCGAATGAGGGAGAAGAATATGAGGCTTGTGCACATTGGGCGGTGGGTCTCCTTGGGGTGGTTGCAGAGTAGTACCAACACGATGCTTGAAAAAAAAAGGACGGCTAGACCGAATAGTGATGCCCACGAACACTGCAGCCGTCATTGAAGGGCACAAAACCATTGAAGGGCACAAAACCTGACAGCGCTGTGGGGAACTCAGGGGGTGTACGCAGCCTTCCCACTCTCGTTTTTGGTTCTCGTATATATATAGTGTCAATGCATCGGTACTACAGTATGTTAAGACTCCGAGGTACGTGTACGAAAATTGTGTTTGGTATTCGTATTTACTGGTGGTCTTTGTTTTGTTTTAAGCACCCCTCGTACCTCGTGGTTATTGCCGTCTCGGGGGTTTCACTGCTATTAATAGCATACTTGATACGGTGGATGGTTCGTCATGGGCAACCCAACGCCCGCCCTTGGGTTGAAATATCTTTTCCATCCAGCCGGTACCTTCCCATGAAGCGTTTAGACCGTGTGCCCTCTACAGAAACACATACCATTCCACTATGTTCTGACATACCAGTACATATGAAGAAAAAACAAAAACGGGCGTACTGCCCATTTAGTGTGGACCAAAATCTCATTCAGCGTGAAAACACTTCACACCCCCTCTGGTAATCGTGCCTTTCGTTACACCGCCCAGAAGGCCCGTCGTCAACGGCGATCTCCGCACCAAACACCGAATACTGATGGTGCAAGTCCAACAACCGCCGCCAAATGCCTCAGGTTTCCTCTCAAGAAGTGATATATTTAAAAATTAAAAAAAAAACAACAGCTGTGAGCTCGAGGATTTCGTCGAAGCTCATCTTTGCTAGCTGAGTGTAATACTTCGATCGCGCGTATATATATATGTATGTATATATCCTTCCTGCGGTTGTATATGGTCAATCTTTGGCGTACAACGTCGGGGGAAAATCGGTTTGGTGTGGCGTTTTGGCAGAGGGGATATTTAGTATAACATCCTTAAAAACATCAGCAGCTAGCTGGGAGATCGAGGATTTCGTCTAATAAGCCCGTTTTGGCAAGCGTTGTGGGACACGTCGGGTCGGACACTACTTCGATCGTGCGTACTACGGGTGCTATATAGTATTCTAGCTTTGGCTGCTGGGTTCCTGCGGGACTTCACAAGGTGCCGCTAATGATACATGCTACGGGGGAGGGGGGTAGCACCTACTGTAAATCTATGTCGCTCGTCACTTGAGGCCCCCTTTTGGGAAAAGCGTAAAAGAGGAAACCCCCAAGCATATATACCTGGTACGTATTTGCCGCAGGTAGCACGGGTCCGCGGTACCCCACGGGACCGATGCGTGCTATATACGATAGAGGTACTGCTGTGCCGTTTTTTTGGCTGCAACGTTTTCTGAAAAATATTGAAATGAGCGGGCTCGCCTAAAATTATTTGTGGTTCCAATATTTTTCATTGTATTACTTGTGGCATGAGGGCTTTCATCGGGCAGAGTACTTTTAATCCGCTCCACAAAAAATCATTTTTTTTTTACTTTCTACTGGTAGTATAGACCTCCGCCAGCGAGGAGTTAGCCGGCTACCCCCCCCCTTTGCTGCGGAGAGCGCGTGGCCGGCCGCCGAATATAGTCTCGGTGCGGCGTCCGCATGTGAACGCCGGACTTTGTACCTGCCCTAAGCAACACGTTGAGTCCGAAACCTTTTGGCTGCGCGTCACAGAAACGTAACAGCAGTTCGAAAGAAACTACTGTACGTACAGCAGTACTGCTGTTCGTAAGTTCGGTGTACAAGAAGAAAAACATTCGAAAGTCCCCCCGGTACAATTTACGTGTATTGGAAGACAAAACCAAAGAGCTCTCCGTCTAGACTTGCATGGCAGCCTGTCTCAAGCTTGACACGGCTTCCATACGCTCATGCAGTGCGAAGTATTAAGAGGTAAGAGCTTTCCGGCATTGGCAGGTGGCGTGGATGGACAAAACAGTCTGCTACTCGACTTGACGGTCGATCCCACTCGCTGGGCAAACGCGGAAACGCATGCGTCAAGAGACGCGTGCTACGGTAGAGGCAGCACGTTTTGGCTGAGTCGTTTTCTGAACGATCGGGCTCCTTAACCCAAATTCGTCGGACTTTTCATTTTTGTGACGAATAATGTTTCAGAGTATACTTCGGTCATGAGATTTCGCATCCGGCAGCACTTTTATTTTCCTCCAAAATCATTTTTTTCGGTGAGGTATGACGCTCCTTAAGTGAGGAGCTCAGAAAAAAACATGGTGCACCTCTATCGTAGCATGCGTCAAGAGCCTGATTTTGATCTCTGAAGCGAGCTTATACAGGAACCCACATGCTACCACTTCTAATTTGAATTGGCACTTTGTGCTAGGAGCGTAGCGAGTGGGACTGTACCCCTGCAAGCAGGCTCAGTATAGTAAAATGCATTCACGTGTGTGGATGCTGATCCTCCCATTGCCTCCGTTGCCCACGTTCCGCCTCCCTCAAGGTTTTCGCGAAGGATGGGACATCGCAACGTCTGGCTGCTCTTCATATTGGGGGTGTTTTGCGCTCGCCGCTATGTTTCCATCGAGCCTTGCTCCAGCGACTCTCTGGAGTATACGGTGGAAGACGCGGCCGGGGCGAGAGACCTAGCAGAGGCCGTGAACTGCTCTGGGGGAACGTTCAACGTAGAGTGGCGCGGTTCCGTGGTCGTGGATGCAACTATCGCGGTTGGGCATGGGTCTGCCCTCAACATTACTGGCGTGGGTGAGAATGCTACTGTGGATGGGGGCGGAGAGACTCAGCTTTTTGTGGTCAGTGGAGCCTACCTGAGCTTGAACGGTCTGCAGCTCTCCAACGGTTTTTATCCCGGTCTGGGCCCGATTGTAAGCGGAGGTGCGGCCATCTACGCCAATGGTTCGACCTTGGTTCTGCAGAACACGGCCTTCTTGAACAACATTGGGAAGTACAGCGCATATGGCGGCGCCATCCGCGCCGATGATTGTACCGTTTCGTTCAGCGGGAAAACGACAATGGTAGGAAACTACGCTATTTACGGCGCCGGGGTTTACATCGAAGGCGAGGAGGCGTTGCTATCTTGGAGCGGTGTGTCGGTTTTCTCCAACAACACGTGCAATGAGTACGGCTGCGCTGTGTTCGCCATTAACGTTGACCGTGTTTCGTGGGCCGGAGACACCACGTTCGAAATAAACGAATCCGAGACTTCGGCAGGCGCCGCCTTGAGCCTGCAGGGCGTAGTGAGCGCGTCGTGGAGCGGACGCACGAGGTTCATAGGCAATGTGGGGCGATCGTTCGCCGGCGCTGTTTATGCGGTCGATGTCCGGACGTTGGCATGGAAGGGAGAGACACTGTTCAACAACAACAGCGGGGCGATATATGTGTCTCGTTCCACTTGCACCTGGGAAGGTACGATGAACTTCAGCGACAACAGACCCGACGCTCTCTACAGAGGCGGTGCGCTCCACATAATCGGTTCAAACGTATCTTGGAGCGGACAAACGCTTTTCACCGGCAACCTGGCCCCCACCTCGGGGGGCGCGATGTACGTCGACCAATCAAACGTGTGCATTGGCGGCGAGACAGTTTTTTAAAAAAACACGGCGCTCGGGGCGGGCGGTGCCATAGCTGACGGGGGGGCTGATTCCAACGGCCTTTCTTATCTGACCATCAACGGCAGCACGAGGTTCGACGACAACGACTCCGGCACGAACGGGGGCGCGATCGCCCTGGCTGGATACTTGAACGTCTCACTCGGGAGCGGTGCGGAGCAAGGGGTGTCTTTCACGCGGAATTCTGCGGCGTTTTCGGGAGGCGCGCTGTACCTTTCCTCTGTCACTGAAGGCCCTCACTTGACGTCGGTGAACTTTACCGAGAACACCGCCTCCATCGGGGGTGCCGTCTACTCTCTCGCCAGCGGCACACACGTCGTAACCGTGAGCAACGTTGACTACGAGTTTCCCGTGGTGTACAAGGACTGCATGTTTCGAGGCAACACGGCGACGGCAACCGGGGGGGCTGTGGAGAGTGTCGCGGGCAAAGACATATTTGTCAACACGAGCTTCGTCAACAACTCGGCTCGTTCGGGAGGGGGCGTAAGGCTGGCTGGCACCACGGAATTGGCGTACTGTGAGTTCGACGGAAATGGCGCCTACGACCAAGCTCCCGCCGTACGCAACATTGGAAATATACGGGCCATGTCGGTCGTGTCGTTTGCTGGCAACGTCCTCCTCTGCGACAAAGAAACGTTCTTGGATTATGTGGAGGTGAGTGGGGCCGGTACCGGAAGAGAGGTGTACGAGCAGGTGCTTGGGGCCCCAGGCATGCTGCGGGTGGTGTGCTGATTCCCAAACTGCGTCTATATAGACCGAAGGGCCACCTTGAGGCGCTGGTATGAATAGACCTCGCCAATATAATAGCATTTACTACTGCAGTAGTGTAGACAAGGGTGTTGACGCTGTGCATAGTTGAGGTGAGCTTTCCCCGCCTGATTAACTTGACTGAAACGAGGTTGGCTTGTTTTCGAACGCTTCCGCGTTGTCTTTTCTTTTTACCGTTCGGTCGTCAGCTCCTGCCGGCAGGCTAGACTAGCAAAGGACGCGCTGTATCTGTGGCTAGACGATATTTCTTTCGGACGGTTTCCTGACACACGCTTAACCCCTTAAGAACTGGTCCCACGTATTTATGGGACAAATTACTTGGAAATACCTCGTAGTGTGATATGAGTTGTGATACCTGGTATGAGTTTTTCGGTTCTGAATGGTAAGTGGTGCACCTTTTAGTTTCTGCTGTTCCTCCCTGTGCGGAGCTCAACACTACTAGTAAGTCATTAGTAAGTCACCCAAAACCTGATTTCAAGAAAAACAAATGTGCAAACCCGGCCATATGACCAACCATTCCAATGGCCTACGAGTAGGTGTAAGCCAAAATCGTTTTTTTTATTGCCAAACAAAAAAAAAAAGGATTCCATTCCGAAGACTGGGTTAAGGAGCCCTCCACGGTCATTCAGAAAACATTTTAGCCAAAAAAGTGCTACCGATGTCGAATCACGCGTCTCTTGGACCCAATAAGGCGTGCATTTTCATTTTTGTTTTCGTCAAAAAACCTTTTTTGAACGAGGTAACACCTATAAGTAGACCTCCACAAACGACCCCGGTGCTGCGTAGCAGCTGGTCTCACACGTAATACGATTAATAGTAGAGAGGGGTTAAACGACACTCCTCTGCTCAACCCGCCCGTTTTGACGACAGGACGAAGACCACTACGGCACAGTCTGTGACGATTGTCCCAAGTGCCCTACATGCGAAGTGGAGGACGCGGGCGCTCTGGTCTGCACAGCGGAGTACGAACACTCGACAAGCGTCGGGCTTGGAGTCACTCTGCAAACGCTGGACATAGAAGACGGGTACTGGAGAGCAACGAACACGAGCAGAGGCAGCGATATCCTGCCATGCTACAACGAAGGCGCGTGCGGGGGAGGCGTGACAGAGTCCGCGGGTTACTGCGCAGAGGGCTACACTGGGGCGTGTGAGTTGTGGCATGTGGCATGAAGTCGGGGAGAGCGTCGTGTTTCGAGAGGCGAGGCCTGCAAGCCCCAAACGTTGATAGCTCGGCACTTTAACGCGACAAGCCAGCACAAGTACACACACTTATAAAACTAGGAGGTAGTCCGACCCTCAGCCGTCTCTCGCTCGTTGTACCACCTCGCAGCCCTTCTCAGCCCGTGTTTGCGGGCCAGAATCGACCCTCGATGTCGAATGCTACGGTAGCCTGTATGCAGGTGCACCATGTTTTTTCTGGGGGTGGTATGATCACTTGAGGCGCTCTATTCCTCGACCAAAAACTGATTTTGTTTTGAATGAAAATACAAGGGCTATATATACCCGATGGAAAATCCCACGGCCTGAGTATACAACACACGAAAAATATTTCAACACAAGGATGGAATTCTGACGATTTTAGGTTAAGGTAAGGAGCCCTTAATAGGTCACTCCGAAAACGTTTCAGCCAAAAAAAAAGGTATACCTATATACCTCTACCGTAGCACGCGTCCGATTTGGATGTCATCCTTTTCTCATTTGCCGGCGAGCCTTTTTCCCTTTTTGCATTTTATTTAGTTGTTTTGTTGTATATATGTACGTACGAGCATGTTGTCGTCGAGCACGCTGTCGTCGAGCACAAAAGCAGCAAAGCGAGTGTACGAGCCGATGGGGGAGCGCGACAACACAAGCCATGGCGAGAGAGCCAGCGTGTCGTCGAGCGAGCATCTTTACAGCTCGTTGTGCCATAACGAACGAAGACGCATCGAAATCTGCCACGCCTACAAAACAATAACTGTAAAAAATCGTGGGCGCTCTTGACGTTTGACTGGTGCTACGGGGGGGGTACCAACATTTTCACTACCGGGTCTTGGCCACTCGGACGAGTGGCTCCGAATCAAACTGAAAATTGGACCTAAACATAGTTTTTTGGCGTTACGTAACTAAACCTCCAATGGCGGTCCATATAGAACAACAAAAAAAACAAAAAAAGGTTATGAGTGCAACGCAGTAAAGCAGTCACTCGGCCGAGTGGCTCTGTGCAGGTGAAAAACAAGCACCTATATACACGACCCCCCTACCGTGGCACCAGTCGTCCGTTTGCATCTATTTACAATCGTGGACCTCTCTGTCTGCTTCGCTCGCAATTTGTTGTATTCCTTGTGAGCGAGCGTAGAGGGCGGCGGAAGCACACCCGCTGAGCGTAACGCCTTGTATAACGTTGGTATGCACTATATCTAGGAACTCCACCGATCATTCAATGGGTTTTGCTTGCGTGGGGCCTGGCTGTTGTGTGGAGATGCATTTAAGAAAAAACGGAAATACGTGTTCGATTAGGCCTATTTGTTTCGTGTATAAACGACGACACCAGCGATCTACCACACAACTGTCGCCTGAATTCAAGAGTGATTCCGCACCTTGTCCGAAACGGAATGGTCATGTCAATGTCAAGCAATGTCAAGCAATGTAAAGGAGGTTTGGGCGAGACAACTCTGCACATGACCAGTGGTCACCTACAGAGACAAGGCAAAGTAACCATGAAGTATAGACGGGACCACGGGCCGGCGCAGGAGGCCTCATCCAATCCAGTACTTACATTAAATGATCCACGGTAGGGAGACAGAATGCACTACGTAGTGAACTGGCGATTGCACATCCGAGGGTCCGAAATAATGGAACCACGGATTCGATCAGAATGTCTTAGAAATGGTATCCCGGAGAGGTCACTCCTCTTCTTCGCCCCCGAAAACTCGTGAGCAGAGTTGGTCATGAAATTGTTGAGACCATCCCACCCACCCAGCAGTAGTATTCATAGGTTTTTGTACCCATATCATTTACAGGCACTAACCGCGCGCTGAGTATACGCCAGCCGAGCGACCACTCAGCGCGGGGCAACATACCAGACGAGGACCCCCTGCCGGCGCAGGAGGCCTCATCCAATCCGATACTTGCATTAGATGACCCGCGGTAGGGAGACATACTTCACTACAGTATTATAAACGATAAACCACTTTTGAGCTACTCAGACAGCTCCGAATGAGTGGTTTTCTAAAAAGGAAGTTATATATAACCAACACGCATCTATCTGTCAAGATGCCATCTCTGTTTGCGGTCGAATATCATTTCACAAAAACCAAGTTAATTTTTATATAACTCCTTTTCGACACACAAATACCAAATCAATTTGATCCCTACAGTGAAACCAAATCAGGTTCGATCTCCCACACTAGAAACAAGTCGACCACACACAAACCAAGTCAATTTCGGAGCTTGCATTAATACCAAGTGATTTTCGGCATGCATACTAAAACCAAGTCAATTTTGATCATCCGCACGTGAACAAAGTCAATCGATATCCACACTACAAAACAGTCATTTTCGGCCCACACACAAAAACCAAGTCGTAACAGTATACCAGCGAACCACTTACTGGGAATACTGCTACTGTTCGGGGCAGTATCCCATTACTCATAATAGTAGTGTTCCACCGCGTCTAAACTACGGAGTATGCCACGGTGCTCGGTTTTTTGTATACTTCCAGGTTCACGAGATGACCTGGCAGGCCCTATACCTGCCTTATATCACATGTTTCGTAATTCGTTCGGACGAACTCCCAAATCCAAATTATGGCCGACCCGTCATTGGGCCGGAGAAGAACATTCTAATCCCTGGTATATGTCGAGAGGCGAGGCTGCAAACCATCGCTTCAGTAGCTCGGCATATAAAGACGTCAAGCAAGCAGAAGAACATTGAGCCCGCTACATTATTCGAGTCGACGGAGGACTGACCTGTGCACATATTTGTTTTGTCCGGTGTTATTGTTTTCTGTTCGCCCCTAAACGTCCATCGCAGACTGTTCTGTGTGCACCCCCGACTACGCGGAAACACTGGCGTACACCTGTCGCCCATGCTTGGGAGGCTGGAAGCAGGTGCTGCTGGCGACCGTCGTAGGGATAGTTGTTGTGGTCGCTAGCGTGTTTTTCGTGATCTACATGGTGTCGAAGATCTCCGCAGGGCAGGTGGCGCCGAGCGGTGGATTGCCGACGATGTTCCGTGGGCTGGTGCGATGCTTGCCGCTACAGAGCTGTAAAGTGATCATCGTCATGTGGCAGATTCTTACCCAGGCGAGTGCAAGTGCAGGGACCACCCAACACTTTGACCTGCCGGGGGCGCATCCATGCGATTGTGCTACTGCTGTCGAACACGTTCCACTGCTGGAAGCGCCCCCATGTACATACTATCCAACAGGTTCACATCCGATCAATAGATACAAGGCGGAGTGACGGTGGCAGTGATCAACTTTAAGTACCACTTATTCTTCGTATTCGTGCCTTCTTCATTCTCTTCCCCTCATCCTACCGGTACGAAAGGAAGCGCGTTATGATACATATAGGGGTAGCCCATTTTGGTCTGATACATTCTAACAGGAGGGGCTGTTACACTGAGGAACTACCGTACCTCCAATATCGCTATTGAGGGGGTAGTAAATAGAACCTACGGTGCACGCAACAATCTGTGTATTTGCCTATTTTTAGCCAATAACATTTGGTCCTATTTACTATGGCCTACAGGTAGGGTTAAGTTATCGTACTTTCTACAAACAATTTCTAGGTGCAACCTTACCTTCGCCAGGGTCGACGTGCACAGCAGGCACGATATAGTGCAGGGTCACGCCTGTACACCGTGTTTCTCGGACTTCTACTAGAGGGGGGGGGGCTTCTGACGCATGGTACAGTGATACGCAGAGGTTACACTTTTTTTTTTCAAGCTTGATTTTTTTTCTGAATCGTCGCCCTCCTTAACCCCGAATCGTCGGACTTGCATTCCAAAATCAGTTTTTTTTACCTAGTATAACTATTGACCTAGTCAAGTGAGGAGCTTCAGAAAATGTACTGTACGCAGGTGCATCTCTACCTCGGCATGCGTGGTGTAGATGTTCGAAAAACCGGCGAAACACATTAACCGAGATCAACAGTTTTTTACCTACAGTAGTATAACTATTGACCTACTCAAGTGAGGAGCTTCAGAAAATGTACTGTACGCAGGTGCATCTCTACCTCGGCATGCGTGGTGTAGATCCCCGAAAAACCGGCGAAACACAGAACCGAGATGAACAATCCCATGGCCTGCTATTTCGGGGGGCCATAGTAAATAGGACCTACGATGCACATAACAACCTATATATTTACCTGTTTTTGCTTAACAATATTTGGTCCTATTAACTATGGTCCTCCGTAATAGTCAGAAATATGTTTTACGAAAAACAAACTGCTACCTGGTGCCTCTGTCGAAGCACACGCTTCTTCTGCCAAAATATGTCTCGCCCAAAACCCGTGTACAAAACAACAACCACAACGCAAAACAAAAGTTTTGTTTAGTCATCGGATGGACTCTCGCCCCCCATATTGTCTAGAGGCGTAGTTTTAACCAATGAAACTGTAAACCACAAACGGAATTATCAATAGGTTAGGCAGATGTTCGGTTGAGCAGCCCGCCAGTCAGAAAAATAGGAATAACCCCCCCCCGATCAAACGAGTAAGGAAAGAAACAAAAAAGTACGCTGTACGCCCCCCCCCCCCCCCCGCGACTCTGTGCAAGCAACACTGCATTTGGGCGGGAAACCCCAAGTCACTGTCTGCATTGTAGGGGACGGGAGGGTCATTCGATTACGACCCCCCCCCATTGCCCCCACGGACCCCCCCCACCCCTCCCCCCCTCCCCCCCTCCTATATGTTGCAGTGTAGGATGGAAGTTCTACTAGAGTCGGTACGTTACGGTCACTTTACTGACAATTGGCACCACCCCCGGGTATTCCACAACATGGCTCTGCATTGGCCACATAAACTTACATCAACTCCCAGTTACGTGTGTCTGGTTCGCTGCGCTGACAGCTTGTTTGTTTTCTTCCCTCGTCGTTTCTTGTTTGCCGCCCGCTCGCTCGCCTGTGCGACAGTTCGATGACGTAGCGAACGCCAGTTACCCGGTGTCCTACGGGCGTTTCCTCGATGGAATCGCCGCCGGCGTTAGCTTCGACCTCGGCTGGGTGCTCTCGGCCGGGTGCTTTGTGACCGTCGACTTCCACGACCGTCTTCTTGCGGCCACGCTGGGCCCCATTGCCGCGCTGTGCGTTCTTGGGGGGACGTACTTGGTGGCCAGGTGGAGGAACAGCCACTCTCCACAAGCGCTCGGAGCCGTGCGGCGAAAGCACGCCTCCGCGGGGCTCCTTTTGACGTTTCTGGTGTACTCGTCGGTTTCTTCCACCGTCTTCCGCATGTTCGCGTGCGACGATCTCGACGACGGATTCAGCTACCTCCGCGCCGACTACGCTATCCTCTGTGATTCGGCCAAGCACGAGGCCCTGAAGAGGTACGCGGCCTTCATGATCGGCGTGTACCCGGTCGGGATTCCGCTCCTTTACGCGATCATCCTCTTCCGGGATCGAGACGTGCTGAGAGACGGCGATCGGCGTGCGTGCAAGACGCCGCTTGACTGGCAGTCGACTGCCGACTTGTGGAGGCCGTACAAGCCCGGTCGGTTCTACTACGAGCTTGTCGAGTGCGCTCGGCGTGTTGCCCTAACGGGCATCATCGTGTTCACGTTTCCGAACACGGCAGCGCAGGTGGCCACGACGATCGTCCTGGCCTTCATATTCATCATGGTGTCCTGGTCGCTCGACCCCTACGTTTCGGACATGGACACGTGGTTGTCTCGGGTCGGGCACGCCGTTGTATTCCTGTCATTTTTTCAGGCGCTGCTGGCGAAGGTTGACGTTTCAGGCGAGCGGGAGTACAGCGCGGAAGTCTTCGGCGGCGTGCTCATCGCGGTGAACGTACTTATGGTGTTGGCCGTCGCGATGGAGGCTGTCTACCTCCTGCGCGCGTCGTTCCGCAAAAACTGCGATGACGGCGACAACAGCAACAGCAAAAGCGTTCGCGCAGACTCGTTTCCCAGGAAAGTGTGCTCAATAGAAAGGAAGGGTGTGCCTGGTCCCGTTTCTGCGTTGTACGGGGACTCAGACATGAGCTGTGAAGAGGAGGAAGTGTAACAGGAATCCCCCCCTCCCCCCCCCCGGCCCTTATTCGACCGTGGCACGTGCTTCAGTATAGTGGTAGCGTACCTGAATGTGTCAAGGCTCCTGACTTGAGAAGCCAACAACTGAAGACTTCGAGAAAAAGGTGTAACCTACGATAAGCCCTGACTTAATGTAGGGATCTATCGAATAATCTCGATGTTGACACAGCCGGGTCTACCGATGACGCATGCCACGATGGCCTGCATGCAGGTGCGCCATGGGTTTGCCTTCTGAGGGTGGTCACTTGAGGAGCTCTATACTAATAGTAAGTCAAAAACTGATTTTGGAGGAAACTAATATTACGGGGGACCATAGTGAATAGGACCAAAATTGCTAGTAAAAATAGGTAAATATATAGGCTTTTGTCTGTACCGTAGGTCCTATATACTACATTAGCCCACCCCGAAATAGTGCTACATACCCGCTGAACAATACCATGTCCCCAAGTATCACATGGACAATATTGCAACACAGGAATAAACGTCTGGCGATTTGGGGTTAAGTGGAGCCTGATCAATCAGAAACACGTTTCAGCCAAATAACGGTATACCCTAAACCCCCTCTATCCTACTGTAGCACGCGTCCGATATGGGGTAGTACCACTTATTGGTTCCAAATTTTCTGACCCCGGTAGAGCTTCTCCGTTGAGTAGCTACCGGTTGGAATGATACGTTTGCTCGTATATGTATATTTGGCTTAGGAGTACTGGTAGTCAGTATAATCAAGTCTTTGGCCGGGTTGGCCGAACAACCTTCTTCGAAGTAGTCATGATTCGGGGTGAAATATTTGAGATCCTCCTGTGAGGATTTCGGAAAATAAGCCGTCACCCTTGGAAGGTGGCATTGCTCATATATATATGTACCTAAATGTAAGGACCGTTTGTACACCAAAATTCAATTCAAACGGCCCTTATTCGTAGTTCGAGATTGTTTGCGTTCAAAACGTGTAACTCTAATGCAATGCCGTTGCCGTAGTGCGGCGTAATGGGACAAACATGCCACAAAAAAAAAGAAGATGAAGAAAAAAGCCCTCAGCAGCACCAACGAGTAATAACGCGGAAGCACGCAAAACGTACAGGCCCCGGGGGGTGCGGAGGGGCATGTCTAGTCGAATATTTGTCAGTAGTGATCCCTCTATAGTGTCGGTATGCGCCAATAGCGGCAACCGGCACTATTTACGCCGCACGCTACCACACTCTGGTGAATTTCAGCTGCGCCAAGCTGTTTCGAAAGGCGCCATAGCGGGAAACAGGGCACTAAAGCGGGGCAACCGGCGCTATAGAGGGGCCGCTACTGCTGTGCGAATAGGGCAGCCGGGCCGCCACCGGGCGTACGATGGCTTGAAAAAACGGGCATCAGCTCGTAGAGCGATATAGCTGTCATTATACCTGGTGCAGTGTTTTGGCATTGCCCTGCAACGTCAACTAGATAGCTCTACGGTAAGCATTTACTTGAATGGGTTTGACATGTGTGTGTTTCAAGGTGTATACTCTGTACAAACAGTGGAAATTGGTTTGCACAAAACCGAACGAATGCCGTACGAAGGCCGTTGTAGTAGTAGTAATGGTAGGCCATAGACCGTATAGTGCGGTGGTAGTTGTTGCATGTCGTATGCCGGATGACGAGGGTTAGTCTAGAATCGCGGGCGAGCCTTGCTGGGGCGTTTCGGCCCCGGGTTTCGACGAGGGTAGGGGGCTGGGGTATACACAATGCGAAACCGACCTTCTCGCTTTCGCACCGGACCCCCCGCAGCGCGATGCGGGCGCAGAAATTTGGGAGGTAAGATGCGGTGGAATAGGCTCCAATTGAATATAGAGGGGTGGGCTAGGGGTTGGGGGGCATAGGCCAAAAGAGACCCCGACCTCGCGCCGTCGGCCAGGGCGAGCGCGACGCCGCCTCGTGTGTCGGTGGTCGCCGGCGGGTAGAGGGGGGAGGTCGAGAGGACAGGGGCAGCCACTTTCGTGTCCAGGCGCGGCCTGTCCACCGAGGCACGAGGGGTTGCTCTGCCCCCCTGCTGCGGCGGCGAATCCAATACATTCAAATCTGTAAGGATCGTTTTGCTTTGAAAACTAACATTCAATGGTGATTGCGAACCTGGTGGATCTCAAACGAGTGAAGATACCCGCAATCTCGAGTCGGCGAATCAGCTCCACGGGGCACCGCGCGTATGACACAAACGGCGGGCGACGGGGCTCTCTGGGACAGAGAGGCGGGATACCTTGAGCTTTGCACGTGCCGAACCGGTAGCTTGAGGTGGTCGAGAGGGAGGCGTGGTACGTACAAGGCTAGCGCAACGCGAAATTGATGCCGGTTTTAGTTTTTTCGCAGCACACGGGGGTTTCCGAGTTTGGTAGGCGCCGTTCGAGAGGGGTTTAGAGGAGGTTCCAGTTTGCTCGTCGGGTTGATCGTACGCACGCTTTACTAAACATTGTTTGGGGGTGACTCACTTTTAGTATTGGTGTTGATCTCTTCAAGCTAGGAGCCCAAGTAATATTGTGCACTCCCCCCGACCATTTCAAGTAAGTTTGGGGTTAGTTGAGGCCTCCTGCCCCAGTTGGTGGCCCTACCCACGATTCCTCGTGCTCAGGAACTCTCTGTTAACCATTTGACTGGGGTCGAATTGCTCCTGCGGGTCCGTTGTCTCACCCAAGCATACTGTACCCCACCTCTACCGCGGGGTGCACGCGACCAAACCCCCCTAAAAGGACGGGGAGAATCGATGACTGCCGCTGAGTCAATGTCCCGCCTCCGTCTAGAGGCACCGTTGTCGCTCTTTCGTTCAGATATCACCGTCGAGATCTACTCCCGTGGCACTTCGTCCGTCTTTGAACTCCTGGTCTTCATGACTTCGTCTACTGCCCTTGCCGCCACGGCACCTGCCCACATAGATATATGCCGACGGCCCCAACCCGAGCCCCGCTCCGTTTATAAAGGGCGTCTATGCGCCGCATCGGGTCGGTAACAGGGACAACAGTATCAGCCAGCTGCCAAGTGTATGCATCCTGCAGTAGATCATATGCACTGCAGAAACGCGATACATTTTCACACTGCTGTTATTTGGAATACGAGCACGACGGCGTTAAAGAGGAATAGTATCCTATTTGCAGCACGCCTAGTGAGTGACGGTGCTGCCGTCAAGCGTCCGGCGGAACGCTTTGTCTCGGTCGGCCAAGTTTAGCCCCCCTCCTTCACCAACGACCCGTGCTGCGGCAGGTACTCAGGTATTCAGGTCGCAAACTTTCAGTCCAAGAACTTATCATCGAGGGTTAGTGTGCTTCTCGACTGAGAAGCTACTTGCGTAAGCACACAATACCGTTGGATCCGATGCATATTTGTTCTGCAGCTCCAGATTATATTCTCCTAATATCCAGGATGTACATCCTGGATGAGTGTATGAGGACACACATAGAACCCGCAGTACGCGCGATGGAAGTATCATGCACACCTTGCACAGGTGAGTTTCGAAGAAACCCAAGATCTCACAGCGCACGGAGGTATTGCTGCAAATAACGTACGTTTGAGAGAGGCGAAGTAACAGGACTCCACACCAGTGTTCAGTAAGGAAGTTCGAAGTTTGGGCGGGACCCCAGGCCGGCGAAGGAGGCCTCATCCAATCCAATACTTACATTAAGTGATCCGCAGCAGAGATACATAATACCATAGTATTTTTCATGTAGGTGCGATCATTTCCAGGAAATGTTGTCGTGCTGAAGGCACCTCAGCCGAGGCACCTTCAGTGCGGATAGTATATCCGCGGCCGAGGACCCCCTGCCGGCGGAGGAGGCCTCATCCAATCCAATACTTACATTAAGTGATCTGCAACAGAGAGAAAGAATACCATAGAAACCCACGATCTCACAGCTGTTGCTTTATTTTTTTATCAACATGTGTTTTACAGTATTCGCTACGCACAGTACTGTAGATACCCTAAATATGTACCTGCGATCCCCCGGGCCCTAGCCCACACCGTTTCGTTGGGGCTGTACCTGGTGTACTGTACATTCTGGCGGGTAGGGAGTATTTTAATTTAGTGGCAGCGCGGAGGTACACTGTACGGGACGGTGCGGATCGGGTTGATGGCCTGCATGAATGAAGTACGCACTGTGTCTCGATTTTCTACATTGTGTTTCCAAACCATGTACGATTCCTCTCGGCAGTTTGTTGCTGGTGGCTGCAGCTTTCAATCTTCGTGTGACACTCCCCGCACACACGGCCACCGAATCTTCGAGGCGAGGGTCACCTTTCCGAATATCTGGAATTGATGAGAAAAACACATTCATATAAGAAAAACACGTTTCATTGCCTTCGGTGCATACGAAACGTGATATACAAGAAAGCGACCTGGCCGTTAGCAACACATAATAACCTGAGGCTCACTCCAAATAGAAAGTTCTTACTGGCGGACCTCAACACACACAGGACGCGCACTTCGTACGTACAACAGGTCGAAGTCGTGAAAAATGATATTTCCCCGCTTAACAGTGAACGCCGTACTATTTCGGGACCACGACTGCGCTTTATACTTCGCACTAACGAATAGATATACATTTTTTAACCTATTGTCTTGTGACCACGAACGAGACAGCAAGCACAACAACAACTATTGTCCATCGTCCACCACTTACTTGCCATCCATGTGCGTCGTAGGATTAAGGTTTTCGTGGGTCCTGCCGGCGGCTGACTGTGCATACAGGGTCAAGTTGGAGGTCTCAGGCCCGGGTGGGACCAGCTCCGCGTGTGATCCGGGAACAGGGTATGTAGAGGCAGAGTCCTGGTGTATTCCAATAACTAATTAAGGTGGGGGTACAGCTCGTTTGTTCGTACCGGGGGTGCGGGAGTGTTTTCCGCCGTCACCTGCGTGTGCTGTCTCCTCTTATTTCAGAATGTTACAAACTCTCTCTCTCTCTCGACGATGCCGATGCAAGACGCTCACCTCTTGTTTGCAGGCCTAAACCATGAAGCTTGGAGCGTGACCGGCGGTACGCTGTCCGTCACCGAGAAGTGGGAGAACTCGCACGCAGACCGAAACAAGGAGCCGCCCTTCAAGGTGTTTGGTGAGAGGGAAGCCCCATGAATGCGCATTTAGTCTAACTGGTCGACAGTTTTTACCGACTCGCAGCGACGCCGTCCGGACGCCCGTGGCGCTACGATAAGGGAGGGGGTACCCGCATTTTCACTGAAAATTGGACCTAAACATAATAAGTAGTTTGTTCGCGTTACGTACCAGAACCTCCAATGGCGGTGCATACAGAACAAAAAAAACAACAACAAACGGTTACGAGTACAACGCAGTAAATCAGTTGTCACTCGGCCGAGTGGCTCTGTGCAGGTGAAAAACAAGCACCTGTACATGACCCCTCTATCGTAGCACCAGTCTGAAAGTGTTTCCGATTACGAGGGAGAGGACCTGGTGAGAAAGTAGTACTATTCTTGTACGCCTTCACCGACTATTTGAAGTAAGTAGTGGATTAGATGAGGCCCCCTGCCCCCGTCGGCGGTCCTGCTCATACTTCTTTTCTTGCCGACCCCCTTTGCTTTTTGACCTCTGGACGGGGGTCTGGTGGCTCACCTAAACCTATTGTATCTTTCGAGTCTACCTCTTGATACTCGCATTCACCTCTGTTTCATCGGCGAATCTGGATATGGTGTTTCACGATTTACCAATTGAGTTATAGACCTACCTGGTATAGCAATTAACGTACAGTTGTTGAGGAACGTCTTGTACCTACTTCGAGTTTGTACGGATCAGATCTTCTGCTTTCACATCGCTCGGTTTTGCAAGCCCCCGTGCCCCGGCGCATGTTGCCATTTAGCCAGCCACAACCGGCGATCACACATCGAGAATAACGGCAATTACAGTATGTATTCATGACATATTTCTACACGTCCCACCAAACTATAGCACGCACAAAGCGTACCCGGGCATGTGCTCGACGGGCGGTTTACTTGAGAATGGCGCGCGCGTGGGTACATAGCACATTGTGCTGTCTTTAACACCGTTTGGAGTTCGGCTTCAGCCTATCCGTCGCGGCTCTCCGGCTTTCAAGATGTCGGGGGCGAGAACTACTACTAGCATTTCTGCAAAAATGAGATAACGTGCCCCGTTGATTGTGATTTTCCACTTCTGGAGAGAGGATCAGCAACTACTACTGTACATGTCCGAGGGGTCTTGTAGGCGTTTCGGTGTAGATACCCGCCTGTTCACTACGGGAGCCACGGCTTAGTTAAGCTAGGCAAGCGTTCTTGACGACCGTCTGCTCCGATTGAAGCTAGACCTTGCGGGTTCGTCCCCCTTTGGTCATGATGGGCTTCGTGTTCCCACTGTGTTCCCGGGCGCTCGAATCACGGCCACAACGGCTGCTATTCCTGCTTCTGCTCGAGTCCATTGGGCTTTTTAACCTAGCCCTTCCACCACAGAAAAACACATGTCCCTTGTTTCCCAAGATGACGTGTCGCGGAAACAACGGGTGCAGTTGTGCAGTTCTGAAGAAGTTGCTGTACTCGTAGCCCCTCCGGGTTTTTATTCGAGGGAAGCTAGTGTACTGACGATGCTCATTTGCGACCGCAGCGTTGGCCACGCAAATCAACTACAGCATCCGTCTTAGGGGGTAATCCGCATGTATAGCGATTATAATCATAGCACGATCTGAATATTACAACAGCATCATCTTGATTGAGATGCATCGGTGACTGAATGAATGCGTAATTCGCGGTGGAAAGTACAACGACTAAAACGAGTGGAGTCGGGCGAGTTTCGCTGGCTGTCACTTCGTATATATGTATTTTTTCCTTGATACCGTGCGCACTCTCTGAACCGACATGGTCTCATCCCATAGTAGAGGTAGGGGTAGGGGTTGCAGTTAGGTTTTGCCTTGTGCGGCAAAAACCAATCTGACCTTTTTTGGGCTCCTCAAAAAGTGAACAGCTACCGGTTAGTACCATACGTTATACTCTTGCATCCGTTTTAGAACCAGCGCGCATACAACGCATACACATATTGGTCGGGTTGTTGCGCGGAAACAAAAACGCCTTCGAAGTCATGATTTTGACGAGGCATTGAGTGAGTTCCCCTCATGTGAGGAGCTCGGACAATAAGCCGTCACTCCTACCGTGTTAGCATTGCTCCATGAAACACACACACATTACACATATTTATCCCCAGAATGATGGATAGGCAGGTGTTGAAATTTGAGTTTGTTATTGGCAAAATCCAGCTAAAATCGGTGAGCAGATGGAAGGCTGAATTTGATTTACGATAAAACCGAACGCATGTTTATTCCCGGGGGTGGGTGGGGGGTGGTGGAAGACACCTGTGTCCAACCACGGCTTGTCCAGAAGGCTGAGGAGGGTAGAATCTCTTTACAAGTTGAGCTGGGACGTTAAAACGATGATACCAAAATAAATGTATATATATTATATAACGTTAGTTATGTGCTACTACTAGGAACGATAAGCAGGCTGGCTTTACCCTCGGTGGCAATATGAGGGTATGGCAACTCGCGTCGGCAATATTTCAGATCAAAATGTAACAATGTAACCAAAACAATGCAGGATATGAGCTGTACTAACTGCTGCTGTGAATCGCTGTAACCAACCCCGAATACCAAACGAACCATTACGAAACGGATCAATGTGCCTCATCGTGCCCCCCCCCCCTCCCCCCCCGACGTAGAAGACCGCGTGGTCGTGCGTCACCCAAATAACTGGTCGTGTTGATAGACCACGTAACAATAACCGTGCAGAGCTTCATGACCGTGGGTTCAATGATCCCAGTTGATTGTTGATTCGTCCCAACACAATAGACATCCCCTCTGTGTATGCTAACACTGCTGCTGCCGTACTGCCAGGTGCCAAACGTACGGGAGTGCGTTCGCGGGTTTTGCTGTTGACCCGGCGAGCGTCACAACTCAGCCCTCTCCGAGCACCTGAAGGTTAAAACAAAACTCACCTCCTGCCGCCAAGGAACCCACCACCGTATACATATCCAACAATCAACTTTAACCGGCCCACAACCTCCACCCCCTCCCAGCTCCTCAGACCCCCCCCTCGTGACACGCAACGCCATCCATGGACACGACAAGGGAAATCTTTAAGGAAGAAGACGAGACCGTCAAACCAGCAACACTGTAGAACATCGAACACCATCGGGCCTATAAAAGAGCAGCAGCCTTCTACACACGCACACAAAATATAAAACGTCCACCACAAGGTACCTGGTACAACGACACCCCGACACTTCTTGCATTCGCAACCGCTAAAGGCGAGAGGAAGAGGGACGCACACAATCCACCACCAAGCATTAGCTCTGCACAAGACGAAAAAACACGTTTTTTAAAACGAAACAACGAAAACAAGACAATTTTGCAGAGCAAAGGCTGCCGCAATATTGTTTGTTTTTATTTCTTTCTGTTGGTGCTCAACCGCCCATGACAAAGACAGCATCCGTCAGCCCCCTTCTGCGATTACAAACCGGTACGCGCTGCTGGCGGAGAACAAGGGGGGTTGGGCTGCAACCATAATCGGAATCGCCAAAGCTATTCGTGGTTCTGCAGGTTCCCAACATGCAGCGGCATTTTGTTTTGCAGGACCTGCCGGTGGCGGCCGTCTTCCTCTAATAATAGTCTATTCGAATCACCACCAGCCAACCCCACCGTCCCTGTCCCTGCTCGCAAACATTTCAGACAGACACCAAGCTCTCTACCATTCCACGACGGAAACACCCCCTAGCGCTCCATTGGCACACGAATCAAAGCAGTGAACACGCTGCCCGCAATGAGTGTCGCACAACACGCCAAGACACAGGACACAGTTAGATGCAAGTTGTACAATGCTACGCACATACGCACATACGAAGAATACAACTCAGTGGATCGGTCGTGCAGTCCATCCGAACCTGCATCAAGAGCAAAAGCTTTACCCCCCCCCCCCCCCCCCCCCCCCCCCAGCCCCACCCTCCCGTCATCTCACTAACTGGCTGTATCAACACCCCGCCCACCGCTCCGTCTCGACATGGGCGCGTGGCCAATGGTCGAATGGCTACGGCAAGCAACAAATGAGTACCCCCCCCCCCCCCCCCCGCCCGCCACAGCTCCTTCTCCAAGGAAAAAACACTCCCTTCCCTCCAAACAAAATACAGCACATCAATCACTGTCGCCTCTTTATGATTCAACAAACAGTTAGACGCGGCGACCACCAACCAACGTGTATCTACTGAAAACGCTATCAGCACCACCACCAGCTACATACATCCATCGCCAGCTTCCTCGCTTTGGCCTGCGCAACAGTGGCCCGAGTTTTCTCTCTTTGTATCTATATATAGCAGTCTGAGATAGTCTCGGGTACGTCTTCAAGCTCTAACAAAGCAAAGCAACCCGATACGATGAGTGCCCGTGCCCCCGTCACCATTCCCGTGGAGTGTAGCGTCCTTGATTTATACCTGCCTACTGGAACAAACCTCATCTGCAAGCGTACCGGTCAAGTACGGTACCAGGGCGCAACACCAAGCCACAGCGTTGGCGTACCCATGAAATGGAGTACTAGGGGGCAACGCAAGGTGTCAGGAGCAGCGTACCGATCGAGGGTAGCACTAAAATAGGGGGAAGCGCCAAGTGCCAGCGGTGGCAGCAGCAGCAGCAGCAGCAGCAGCGTTACACCACGCGATACTACCGCTTCTTCTACCTTCGTCACAACCGACACCCCGTTTGCAACATGACTCAGGTTTCGTGCTTTCGGGAGTGCAGTCGTCAGGCTTATACAGGACAACGCTTGCCGCACGCAACTTGATATATATATCTATGTACCCGAGACATAATCCTGTACGTACGTAGATTTTGCCGACCGATATACAAGCAACAGAGATAGCGGCAGCCGTTTCGTGGCAGTCGACAGCATTTTTAACAAACCGTCACCAACAAACGTCACCAACAACCGTCGCCATAGAAGCCCAACCTGCCAAAACCTACACCTTGCCGACCAGGAATGGAAACACGCCTACCGGGACGATACCGCCGCCCACACGGGGTGCGGAAACCCTAACACTGTTGGCTGATTGCTGGTTGGCTGGGGCGCCCGAAGCCAGAGCACCCGGGGAGGATACCGTCTCATCCCCGGATCAAACGTTCGTCCATACATATTTCACCGCCAGGGGAGAAACCCGCCAGCACAAGACAAGGCAGGAAGGCTGGCCGACAGTTAGGCCCGCCATCGTCGATGAAACGGCAAACGCCCTCTGGCCACCCCCTGCCATACCGAAATGGGGAAAACAAAACACTGGCTAGCAACCACCGGGAAACCCTTTGGCGGTGATATATCACGCAGGTTCTCGAGAGGCGCGGGTTTAGTCAGAAATACGATACGAACAACAGCAGGCCCAGACTTCGGGAACTACCATATACAAGAAACCGTCAACAACACATATATGAAGTCGGCGGCATAACCCTAAACGCAGTCAGTCGGCTCTGGCCAGCCCCGCCCTCCCAACCCCCCCCCCCCCCGGAGGTTTACTTATTATAGCTCTCGTGCCGATAAGCTCATCATTTGGCGTGCTTGTACTTTTCTTTGTCAGAGTGGGGGTAAGCAAACCTCACAATCTCATCAGCTCATCTTCTCAGTAGAGGGGGTCCTTGTGCCTGACCTCCTTTGTCTCGCGGTGTCGCCAGTATTTTGACCCGTCTACGGGGTGGTATATCTCCTCCCAAGGATGGCTACTGTACGTATCTACTACGTACAGTACGAGTCGCATTCGTTTTTCTCGTTTTCATATATACGTACATCGATATTTTTTTTCTATACTCGTACGAGTAGTCGCATGATGTGAATGTACGTATCTGCTGCGTACAGTACGAGTCGTACTCGTTTTTTGTTGGACCAGCGGCTAATTGTTTGTTTATCAGAAAAGGAAGGAGGAGGAGGAGGAGGAGGAAGAGGAAGATCAGGAGGAGGAGGAGGAGGAGGGGGTAAGGGGTGGCGGGGGAGGAGGAAGAGCAGGAGGAGGAGGAGGAGGAGAGGGGAAGGAAATGAGGGGTATTCGGAGACGGTTGGGAGGAAGGGGGACGCATGCTACGATAGAGGCGCACCATGTTTTTTATGAACTCCTCACTTAAGGAGCGTCATCCCTCACCAAAAAAATGATTTTCGAGGAAACTAAAAGTGCTGCCGGATGCGAAATCACACGACCGAAGTATACTCTGAAACATCATTCGTCACAAATTGAAAGTCCGACGAAATTTTATCCAGGAGCCCGATCGTTCAGAAAACGATCCAGATGAAAAGTGCTACCTCTACCGTAACACGCGTCGGGGGGAGAGGAGGGGGAGGGGTAGAAGGAGGACGGGGAGGGGAGGGAGGAGATGAACGCGTGGAGGAGAAGGGGGGGGGGGGGGGGGGGGGGGGGGGG
>MEHQ01003153.1:556462-644026 GCA_008828725.1 Saccharina japonica | reverse complement strand
GGGGGGGGGGGGGGGGGGGGCAGGAGCCGGGGTGATTTCACTTCACGAGTGCATGGGTAGACCCCATCGGATTAAAAAATATTCATGGGGAGGATGTTCAAGCTGGTAATCGTTGGCACGTTCGATCTCACACCATACACAAAACAGGATGTGCGAAATCCAAACAGCAGTGGCCATTGGTACACGAACGATATTGTTCCGGTTTCAACACCCCACAGCAATTCCCGAGAACCTGACAGGGGTCTACAATTCTTAAAATAAATCCCTCTCAGCTGGAAATACTACTGTTTGGGCCTGGAGTTGGATATTGGAGTCGTTTTGGTTGTTTTTGATCGGAATTCTAACCCTTGAAACTGTTAATACCACCTCGGTTTCATCTACCCTAAGGCCCTGTTTCACATCCACCACGTCCATTCGGGTGGGGGGAGGGGGGGGGTTCTTCCCCCTTGTGCACGGTTTGACCGAAACATATCTGACTGATTATCACTGACTATGACTGACTATTATCGACTATTAATCACTATTACTGACTGTTACTGACTAGTACTGATACTTAGTGACTGTTACAGACTTAGACTGTCACTAACTATTACAAACTAACACCGACTAATAGTGACTATTACTGACTATTAAGGACTATTGCTCCTCAACCGAGGATCTGTCACCCGGTGTGATTATATCTGTCCCATTTGTGTTGCACGATATTTTTCGTTACGCACCTAGGCAATGGGATTGGCCATCGGCTTAAGCCTACACATTAAATTTGTATGTATATATCAGTTTTGACTTACTAATAGTATGGAGATTCCTTCTTAGGTGAGTGGAGGCTCATAAAAAATAGGCGCTACCCTTACAAGGCAAAGCGCTGCAGTGGCATGCGTCCCAACGTTTGGCGATAATTGACGCGGTGGAGAGACTGGGTGAAACCACTGTCCGCTGGCAACAATCAGATCGAAACCGCTGGCGACTGTGTCTAACCACTAGACCGCACAAAAGCGCCGTAGGTCGGACTTCGACACCTCTACAGAAGGGGTTCATGCCCTTGCATGGCGTTAGTTACGGACGGGCGGGAGACGGGGTGGAGACGGGTGTACTAATGCCATGGATGGCCGTAGTCGTATGGCCATATAACGCGAGGGGGGGGGGGGGGGGGGGGGGGGAGAACCTCCTGAAGTTTGTCGCGATGCCCGCATGATATTTATAAGGTTTCGTCTTTTACGTTCGCGTGATGTTTTTTACGGGAAAATCCTTCAACTTCTTCTCGCACTGCCCACAACATAATGCTATACATCGATTTTGCCTTCACATCTGACGGAGCACGTTGGGTCTTCACCAACCAGGCAGAACATTGCTTGCACCAAACGCGAAGCGCCGTGCGGTATTGGGCGAGTCACATGAAGGGTTAGCTGCATCCTACTAAGAACCGCTTGTGATGCGGACATGAATATGGACGACAGCCTTCAACGAATTAATTTTATTTGTGGTGTGGTCACTTCCTGAGACAGTAACGGGTATCGGGGGGGGGGGTGTGTACTCATGTCGTGCACGGCCGTAGTCATATGATCATGGACCCTCGCATCCCTACAATGCCGGGACGGAGCACGTTGGGTTTTCACCAACCAGGCAGACATTGCTTGCACGAAGCGCGAAGCGCCGTGAGGTATTGGGCGAGTCGCATGGAGGGTGAGCTGCATCCTGCTAAGAACCGCCTCTGAGGCGGACTTGCATATGGACGACAGCTTCAATGAGTTAATTTAATTTCTGGTGTGGCCACTTCCGGAGACAGCAATGGGTTTTACTATGTAACGGCCTCGCGGATGCCTTACCATATTAACACTACGTGATACGGTCATTGCCCTTGTGCGGAGCAAAGGTTCTCCACCCCGCACAAATGATCTACTCGACCGCCAGCTTTGGTGACCGCCAAAAAACAAATACATATCTATATATACCGGGGGGGGGGGGGGGAAAACTCATTTGTTGCTTGCCTTAGTCATTCGACCATTGACCACCCATCCCTTTCGAGACGGAGCGGGGGTAAACCTCCTTATGCACCCACGGTGCCCACATGAGTTATTCGTTTGTTAGTTTCTTTCACTCACGTGCCAAACCTTGGGACCCTTAGGTTTTTTGGGTTTCTGTACAGGTGGCGTTTTGAAGACCGGGGCGAAAGGCGCGGGTACGAGGTTCCTTTGGGTGGGCGACGAGGGTGGCCCCCGCTGCACGTACAGGATCTCCCTCGCGCATTCTCCGGTGTGATTGTTGCGCCTGTGGGGGGTATGTATGTACACGCGGGAGCGGGACAAAAAACGAAGTCGTGACCGTAAATGTGCATCAGTTTTGTTTTGCCCATGCATGGTGCAGTAGCATACAGGGTCAGTGCCCCCGTTCATGCGCACGGCCCGGTGCCTAACAAAGTATATATACATGTAGCGCCATAATCAGCGAGGGTGAGAAGAAGAGTGGATATAGCACAGTATCGGACAGCTCACGATCTATCTAGATCATCTGGATGCTAGATTCGGCGTCATGATATTGTATGGGGAAGATCCGTAAAATGCAGATCCCACCCACTACACCATGACCTAGATCGTATAGATCATAAACATGAGGGACATACTAGTCTTATCCGGAAGACGCTACTGTAGACCATGGCATGGGGGGATTTGATGGGTGGGGAATAGTGTGTCCTATCGAGTTGACGGGTGCTACGCTGAACACGCAGATTTTCGCCAATCAATGCCTATTTTGAGCTATTAAACGGTTTGTGTTTGGCGCAGGGCATGTTTATCTACTGTGATTGTCATCGTTCCGATCTACTATCTGTGGCCCTCCTATATATCCACAATGCAGCATCGGTTTCTCGGTTATCACAGCCACTGAAATAGTTTCATTTGCATTCAAGACGAATCGGGAATTTCGCATGGATGTGGCTTGAAGAAAGCGAATCTCAGAAGCTCCACCCTGCTTAATGCACAAGCGAAATTAACTCAAGAAACATCTGCATGTACGCTATAGGGCTGGCAGAGGGGGGCGACTCACCAGCAAAGGTGCCCGTCGGCTCGTACATGCTGAAGCCAGGATCCGGCTGGGACCTTACACAATTTCACATTCAGGCATAGGGTGGGTTTTCAAGTCATTGTTGCTTTGACTCGACCGCGCCAGGGCTCATGGTAACGACCTACCAGGTACAACTTATATATACCATGTCAGAACATGTGGAGACGCCTATGGCATACATATGATTTTTATTTTATTTTTCATTTCGTGTTTTGGTCGTATATATATCGCATTTCCTTTCGAACTCAGCTCACGTGCGCTCAGCGCCGCCACATTAATGCCTAAAGGTGTGGCCACAGGCGTCTTTTCGCCCCCGGCACAAGCCTCGAACGTACGTTCACTGCCAGCCTTTGTACTTTGATTGCCTACGACGTATGCTACCGGTAGAGGTGCATCACCATGCTTTTCTGAGGGGTGGTCGCTCGAGGATCTCTATACCCTCACCCACATATATACTATTTTCGGAGGAAAATACAAGGGCTACCCGATGAACTATCAACCGAAAAAGGTTTCAACCATGCAAGATTTAATAAAACTCCGAAGATTTCGGGTTGAGAAATTTCCCGTCGTTCAGAGAACGCTTTTAGCCAAAAACCTGTTGCCTCTGTATCGTGATACACGCCCCACCCGCTTTCCAGCTTCTGACGGAGAAGGGTCCCCCCCCCCCACATTTGAGAGCGAGCGCGCGACCTACCCACCGATTAACCGCGGCCCGGCGTACGTTTAGGCCACCTTTTCTACGGTGTAGATAGAGGGGGAAGCGCGCGCTATGAACCTAATCTGTCTGGGTCTCCTTAAACCCGGCTATCAAGAAAACAGGTACCTGGTATGTATAATTGATAACCGCTCGAACGAAGTCATCGTGGCTTACAGTAGTAATGTTGCATAGCGCGAATGGGATACAACCAAAACATATATTTCAGCTCTGGTGTGGGTTATCTCGACCGGTCGATATTCACGTTCGGGTTTGCCAGCTCCGTCCCGTAAATATTTACATCGATCCTTGCAAACCCTAGATGTATTAAGGCAGTTTTATTTTCCGTAGATACCTACGCCAATGAGCCAGATCTACGGTCAAAGGCGGCGGCGGCGGGGGAGAGGGGTCGCCCTTTTAGGCAGAACAAGATGATCACTAATACTTCTACAATACTGCTCCGTTAGACACCTCGCTCATGAGATCGGACTCGTGACACGGTAAGGGGGTGGTATATACTACATACCCCCATTTCCACTCTACCGCGTTTACGTCACTCGGGCGAGTGGCTCTGTACCTCTCTCTCTCGTTAGAGAACGTAAACTTATTTTATTGTTAAAAAGTAACAAACAATCGCATGGCGGTTCATACCCCGAACGCTTTGCAGAGGAATGAAGTTGTCACTCGGCCTGGTACCTCTGAGCGACGGCTCAAACATTTGGGACCAAGAGCCAATCCCCCTACTCGTACTGTAGCACCAGTCGTCGGTCGTAATAAACCTTCGGGCACATTTTTTTTCTCGAGGTGTGTTCATGGGTAGGATACATACGTAGTGAGGAGCTTCAGAAACATTGGTGGTCGTGGTCGTTTACCCTAGACACGGGTCCAAGGTTTTGTTTAGGGGGGTTTGCGCATGCAATTATTATTTTTTTTCAAAAATCATTTTGGACGTTTTTTTATGGTGAGAGTTATAGAAAGCTCCTCGCGTGGGGCGCCTGACGAAGCGCATACAGCGCATACAGCGCATACAGCGCATACAGCGCATACGGCGCACACAGTGCAGTACGTACATGCAGCGTATACAACTCACACGATAACATACTCTACACGGGCTGTGCACAAACAGGAGGGGGCCTACGGTAGAGGTAGTGTGTTTTAGCTGAAACGGCTCCTTACCCCCACAATCGCCGAGAATTTCATTCGTGTTGCAATATTTTTCATGCTATGGCATCGCTCATCGGATAGCAGTTTTGCTTTCGTTCAACGTCAGGGTTTAAACGAGGCAATGGGGCCCAAGAGACTACTCTCATAGACTGCATGGTGCCCCCTCTACCCAAGCATGCGTCTGCATACAAACTCAAAACGAAGATCTATCATTACTTGTTTCGTTCCGTTCCGTTCCGTTCCGTTCCGCTCCGACCGACGATGTTTTGCAGGAGTGAATGCGGGAGGGAGTGTTGAGCGTTTTCCTTCGTGCCTAGACAACTAAATTTATTTACCAATGCCTTGTCAGCCGACGCCAATGCAAAGGCGTGCGCTGGCAATACGAATTAAATATCTTGAATATCAGCCGTTGAACAATTTTCCCCCACCTTGGATCCTTTCGTCATAGGCGCGAAGGAGGAGGGAAAAAGGGGCCGATGGGCCGGGGAGGAGAAGGATTCCCACGGCGTGTACCAGATTTCTCGGGTGCACTCGTGGGTAAGGTTGCTTCGCCTGCATATCATATCGTAGCGGGGAACGACGGAGAAACGGAGGGGGGGCACCCCGAAAGTGTCGTGGTGCGCAAGACGCGGAAGGGCACGCCGATAGGGTTAGACATAATGTTTTACACATATCAGACATCATATTTTCTCTGTTGAGACCACGTTTACCATCCGACAATGTGTGCAGTAGCATGGTGATGAGCTTCAACGTTGACTACTATTCACAGGTAATCAATCTGCTGTATACAAATCACGATGAACTAATCTGTTGTAAGATCCCGTGTCCGCCCGTATGGAATGTTGCGCGTGGTATGCGTAAAACATTATCAACTGGTCTTTTTATCCCAGGAAAACATGTCGATCGCGATTATAGATAATGTAGACAGACTATGCTCCAGAAAGTTTAGAAACTTCATGATCTAGATGATCTAGACATATCCTGCCCTAGGTTATCTAGACAGATCATGACCTAGGTCATCTAGATCCTATATCCGCTGTTACGATATGTTGTGCCGGAGATAGCTGTTGCGTGGGATCCATAGAGTACAGATTCAACCCCGGGAAACATGCAAGCTTTGAATTACAGTAGTAGATCATGCAAATCATACGGCTCCCAACCGGCGACATTGACCTGGCGCACATCGGTGATTTTTTTTCCTTGCGAGATTTAGACCCTGAAGTGGGGGCCGGAGATATCTCCGGTGTGTGTGTGGAGCCTTCCACTCCTCAGACAGATCATTTACAGATCATCTACAAACAGATAATCGATTCCAAGTGCGTGATCTAGATCATAGAAGGAATATCTATTCCCGATCTTGTATGATCTGTATGATCTAACTCATCCTGCCGGGTGGGAGCCCTATATTCTGCACGATCTAGGACATGGCTCCTGGGTTGGATCTGGTACTGTACATATCTTGCACAGAATACCGTAACGGCAATTTAGAATCTAGACGATCTAGCCCATGAACTTCCCGGAGTGTAAAACCTTTGTCCAGCATAGGTATCATATCCTATCCTATCCCATGCAATCGGTCCGGAAAACTCAGGACTAGTCCTGTGGTACATTAGGCGAGAATACACAAGAGAGAGGTTGGTCTGTGCGCTTGCTCTCTTCCGCGGAATACACTACTGTATGGGCGGATTGGCAATTGCTCAGCACCGTCGTTTAGGTCAACAAAAAAAAACTCTTAATAAATGGAAGGAACAGCACTGTAATATGGTTGTCAAGATCTGCCTACATGTATGCGGAACACAATTACGGCAGTATTCGGTACGAAAGGCGCTTGAGGCACGGAATGAAGAACGTCCCCGCCTCGGCATGCATTTACCCGTCGCCCACCCAGAAAACGGGGCTGGAACATACACCTTCCCGACTTGACTAAAACACACACATTAGTTTACAGCTCGTGTACACACCGACCAGCCATTTCTTTTAAACCCATTGCTCACCAGTAGCGATAACTGTACCCATCCTCGCGTATGCGCTATAACCACGGCTCGGCTAAGACAAAACATTGTTTTTACACCATTCGACCAAGACAAATATTGTTTTTACACGCCAAGTGAACACATTAATTAAACTAACCGTACCGTTTAAGCACATTTCTCACCAGCAAATATACCCATCCTCGTGGACGTGTTGGGAGCCGCGGTTCGTATAAAGACACGCCGTTTAACACTGAAAAGGTGCAACATCGACCGTCCCCTTGGCAACATGTGGTCATCCTAAACTAGCAGAGGTGCAATTCCTCGTCGACGCGTTAGAGCTACAGCTAGAGTGTAAGACACACGATTTCTTGCAGCACGTGTGTGTGCAACATCGACCGCCCCTTTCGAATACATTGCTCACCAGCAGAGATACCTATCCTCGTGGACGTGTTGGAGCCACGACCCGTCCGGGGCCTTGCCGTCACCCTGCGAGGCATTCTCCTTGTCGCTCATTTTTTTCTCTTTCTTCAAAACCTTCCGCTGTAATTTACCCCCCGGTTTCCTCTTTTTGCGATTATGTTGTACTGTAGTACCACACAGCCGATTTTAACCTGCTGCGTTGGCGTTTGTTTGTTAAGGGTCCCGTGCATCGCGCGCGTGCAATGTGGATAACGGAGAAGATAGAAACCGAGACGGAGGGAGACAGAGAGAGAGAGAGAGAAAGAAAGCGAGGGTCAATGTCGCGCTCGAATAAGGGCTCTAGCGTGTGGTCTGTAATGTCGTGGTTAGGCATGCTTTGGGTATTTCAGTCCTCGGACCTACGTCCTCCGTGTACGAGCAAAGACTTGCTCGCGGCTGTTGTCATGATCGCGGCGAATCCCACCGTCCTTCTTCGTTGCCTCATCTAGAGGCTGCTTCGGTCACTGGGCGCCGGCCCAGGTGTGGAGGTGATACCACAGCCGGGACGGCGACCAGTCACCGAAGCAGCTCCTAGTTGAGGCGATAAAGACGGGTGGAGGGATCCAGCGCGGGGATGACGGCAGCAGCGAGCGACGTTCTGCTCGAATTCACGTACGTGTCCTCATATCATCGCGTGAAGACTGGTGGTGCGGCAAGGGGCGGAGAGGGGAGGGGGGGAGGGTATGCGCTACATACTACGTCCCGTCATCACCACCCAGTTGACGCCACCCTGCGAGGCATTTTCTTTGTCGCTCATTTGTTTTCGTTCTTTGAAACCTTCGGGTGCACGTTACCCCCCGTTTCCCTTTTTTTGTGATTATGTTGTAGTGCCACACAGACAGTCTTGTTAACCTGTTGTATTTGTGTTCGTTTGTTAAGCGTCCCGTACATCGCGCGCGTACAATGTGGATAACGGAAAAGATAGAAACCGAGATAGAGGGAGACATAGAGAGAGAGAGAAAGCGAGGGTGGTATTAAACGCGAGGGTCAATGTCGAGCACGAACAAGAGCTCTAGTTTGTGGTCGGTAATTTCGTGGTTAGGCATGCTTTGGGTACTTCAGTCCTCGGACCTACGTCCTCCGTATGTCCTCCGTGTACGAGCAAATACTCGCTCGCTGCTGTCGTCATGATCGCGGCGAACGCCAACGTCCTTCTTCGTTGCCTCATCTAGGGGTTGTTTCAGTCACTGGGCGCCGGCCCAGGGGTGGAGGTGAGACCACAGCCGGGACGGCGACCAGCCACCGAAGCAGCACCTAGTTGAGGCGATGAAGACGGACGGAGGGATCCAGCGCGGTAATGATGGCAGGAGCGAGAGCGACTTTCTGCTCGACTGTACGTGTTCTCGGTTCATCGCTTTGGAGACTGGTGGTGCGGCAAAGGGAGGGGGGGGGGGGGGTGTATGCACTACATACTACGTCTCTCCTTCGCTACCCAGGTGGCGACACCCTGCGAGGCATTCTCTTTGTCGCTCATTTATTTTCATTCTTTGAAACCTTCCGCTGCACTTTACTCCCTGGTTCCCTTTTTGTGCGTATGTTGTAGTGCCACGCAGGCGGCGGTTTGAACCTGTTGTGTTCGTGTTTGTTTGTTAAGCGTCCCGTGCATCGCGCGCATACAATGTGGACGGCGGAGGAGAGAGAGTCCGAGATAAAGGGAGGCATACAGAGAGAGAGACAAAAGAGAAACCGAGGGTGGTATTAACCGCGAGGGTCAATGTCGCGCACGAACAAGGGCTCTAGCTTGTGGTCGGTAATGTCCTGGGTAGGCAGGTTTTGGGTATTTCAGTCCTCGGATCTTCTTCCGTATACGAGCAAAGACTCGCTCGCTGCTGTCGTCATGACCGCGGCGAACTTCACAGTCCTTCTCCGTTGCCTCATCTAGGGGCTGCTTCAGTCACTGGGCGTGTGCAGACGAGACCACAGCCGGGACGGTGACCAGTCACCGAAGCAGCTCCTAGTTGAGGCGATGAAGACAGACGGAGGGATCCACCGTGGGAATGACGTCAGCAGGGAGCAACGCGTTGCTCGAATGCACGTGTCCTCGGTTCATCCCTTGGAGACTGGTGGTATGGCAAGGGGGGACGGGGGGGGGGGGGTGGGGCATTTTCATGCATGGCCGTAGTCGTATGACCATAGACCCTCACACCCTTACAATGCCGGGACGGGAGCATGTCGGGTTTTCACCTACCAGGCAGACATTGCTAGCACCAAGCGCGAAACGAAACGTGAGGTATTCAGCGAGTCGCATGAAGGATGAGCTGTATTCTACTGGGAAACGCTTGTGAGGCGGGCTTGCATATGGATGACAGCTTCAATGCGTTAATTTAATTTCCAGTGTGGCCACTTCCTGAGACAGCACGGGGAGGGGGGGTGTACTTTATTTTCATGCATGGCCGTAGTCGTATGACCATAGACCTTCGCACCCCTACAATGCCGGGACGCAGCATGTCGGGTTTTCACCGACCAGGCAGACATTACTAGCTTGCACCAAGCGCGAAGCGAAACGTAAGGTGTTCGGCGAGTCGCATGAAGGATGAGCTGCATCCTACCGAGAAACGCTTGTGAGGCGGACTTGCATATGGATGACAGCTTCAATGAGTAAATTTAATTTTCGGTGTGGTCACTTCCTTAGACAGCGGGGGTGTACTTCAGTGTCATGCATCGCCGTAGTCATATGATCACAGACCCTCGCACGCCTACAATGCCAGGACGGAGCATGTCGGATTTTCACCGACGAGACAGACATTGCTAGCACCAAGCGCGAAGCGCATGAGGTGTTGGGCGAGTCGCAAGAAGGGTGAGCTACATCCTACTTATAGAACCGCTTCTAAGGCGGACTTGCATATGGATGACAGCTGCAACATATTAATTAAATTTCTGGTGTGGCCACTTCCTGAGACAGCAAAGGGAGCACTATGTAACTGCCTCGTGGGTGCCTTACCATATACACACTACGTGATACGATCATTCCCCTTGTGCGGAGCGAAGGTTCTCCACCCCGCACAAATGATGTAACTCGACCGTCAGCTGGTGACCTAAGAACAAAAAACAGCACCCTGGTTGTCTAGCTCACGCCGTGAGAGGCGTGTTCTACGGCGTCGTCGCCAACCGACGCCAACCCAACCTCTACATATACATATAGAACATATTTACAGGAGGGAGAGACAGCAGGGGGGGGGGGGGGGGGTTCTCTTTTTTTTTTTTCCTTATTTTTTTCTGCTCCGTCTCGAAAGGGATGCGTGGTCAATGGCCAAATGACTAAGGCAAGCATATAGTACATACCCCCCCCCCCCCCCCCCCCCCCCCCCCCTTCCCCAAAGGGGACCCGCTCCCAGTCCCCAAGGATCAGACTCACAACAAAAAAGACCCCCCCCCCCCCCCCCCTGCTGTCTCTCCCTCCTGTAAATATGTTCTATATGTATATGTAGAGGTTGGGTTGGCGTCGGTTGGCGACGACGCCGTAGAACACGCCTCTCACGGCGTGAGCTAGACAACCAGGGTGCTGTTTTTTGTTCTTAGGTCACCAGCTGACGGTCGAGTTACATCATTTGTGCGGGGTGGAGAACCTTCGCTCCGCACAAGGGGAATGATCGTATCACGTAGTGTGTATATGGTAAGGCAGTTACATAGTGCTCCCTTTGCTGTCTCAGGAAGTGGCCACACCAGAAATTTAATTAATATGTTGCAGCTGTCATCCATATGCAAGTCCGCCTTAGAAGCGGTTCTATAAGTAGGATGTAGCTCACCCTTCTTGCGACTCGCCCAACACCTCATGCGCTTCGCGCTTGGTGCTAGCAATGTCTGTCTCGTCGGTGAAAATCCGACATGCTCCGTCCTGGCATTGTAGGCGTGCGAGGGTCTGTGATCATATGACTACGGCGATGCATGACACTGAAGTACACCCCCGCTGTCTAAGGAAGTGACCACACCGAAAATAAACTCATGAAGCTGTCATCCATATGCAAGTCTGCCTCACAAGCGGTTCTTAGTAGGATGCAGCTCACCCTTCATGCGACTCGCCGAACAACCTCACGTTTCGCTTCGCGCTTGGTGCTAGCAATGTCTGCCTGGTCGGTGAAAACCCGACGTGCTCCGTCCCGGTATTGTAGGGGATGCGAGGGTCTATGGTCATACGACTACGACCATGCATGAAAACGAAGTACACTCCCCGCCTCCGCCTCCGGAAGTGGCCACACCAGAAATTAAATTAACTTATTGAAGCTGTCGTCCATATGCAAGTCCGCCTCACAGGCGGTTCTTAGCAGGATGCAGCTCACCCTCCATGCGACTCGCCCAATACCTCACGGCGCTTCGCGCTTGGTGCTAGCAACGTCTGCCTGGTCGGTGAAAACCCGACATGCTCCGTCCCGGCATTGTAGGGATGCGAGGGTCTATGGTCATACGACTACGGCCATGCATGAAAATGAAGTACACCCCCCCCCCCGCCCTTTGCCGCACCACCAGTCTCCAAAGCGATGAACCGAGAACACGTACAGTCGAGCAGAAAGTCGCTCTCGCTCCTGCCATCATTACCGCGCTGGATCCCTCCGTCCGTCTTCATCGCCTCAACTAGGTGCTGCTTCGGTGGCTGGTCGCCGTCCCGGCTGTGGTCTCACCTCCACCCCTGGGCCGGCGCCCAGTGACTGAAGCAACCCCTAGATGAGGCAACGAAGAAGGACGTTGGCGTTCGCCGCGATCATGACGACAGCAGCGAGCGAGTATTTGCTCGTACACGGAGGACATACGGAGGACGTAGGTCCGAGGACTGAAGTACCCAAAGCATGCCTAACCACGAAATTACCGACCACAAACTAGAGCTCTTGTTCGTGCTCGACATTGACCCTCGCGTTTAATACCACCCTCGCTTTCTCTNGGGGGGGGGGGTATGTACTATATACCACACCCCGTCATCACTATCCTGTTTACGACACTCGGGGCGAGATGTAGGCTCTGTGTGTACCTCACTCAAAATTGGTCCATTATTAACAAAAACAAAATATTGTTTCGCCACGTGGCGTGTGGTAGCAAACAATCCCAATTTTATTTTAGAGCATATTAATATCGAGAAAGACGCGCGTTACGATAGAGGTTGCATTTTTATTTCAAAATCTGAAATTATTTCTAAAATGGTCGGGTAAGTTAACCCTAAAAACGTCGGACTCGCATCCTTGCTGATAACATATTGTCTGCCCCTCTCTCCCTGTGATCGGCACCATCACCCGATAGTACGTACCTGTTATTGGATGAAATGTCCCAGGTACACCCTCTGTCGCTATATCCAAAAATTCGGCTTCGCGTGTTTTTGGCTTCATCGTTCATCGGTCAGCACCTTTTTCATTTTCCTTCAAAACCAGTTTTTGACTTACTGTTAGTACTAATGCCTTACTGTTGGTATAGAGCTCATGAAACGAGGAGCCCCAGAAAAATGTCCTGCATGCAGGTGCACCTCTACCGTCCGTAGCATAGCGTGGAAAATGGCAGGGGGGCTACGTTTAATATTTTCCAGTGGGTGAGAGCCACAATTGGACGGGAGAGAGTCGACGCGGGAAGAAAGTGCTGACATCTTCTCGCGATAAAATGCAAGGCACATACCGTACGTGTAGAGCTTACTTAGTGACCCTGGATCTGAGTTACGACTAAAGAGGGAGAGATAAAAGAAGGGCGAAGAACATAAATGGGATAGAACAAAAAAAAACAAAAACGCTCGGTCGAGTGACTACACCCTAGTTATTGGCAGTCGTAAGTCTTTTGATTATTATTATTTTTTGTTTTCGCGACCTATTGGCCGCGCGGTAGGATTGTTTGCTACAGTACTCTGCGACAATAGACATATGGTTTGTGTCCCAGGTGTTGGTGAGATGCAGCGCCACTCGCCCCCCAAGCGGCGTACACTCTGTAGTGTAAAAAAAACAAAATGGAGGGTACCAGTAAAAAGAAACACAACGTAACACCGCACAAGCAATAATAGGTATGGTAGTCACTCGCTGGAGTGGCTCTGATCGGCTGGAAGCATGGGTAACCTAAAAGCGACGCCCCCCCCCTGGAAGAAGCCACCCAGGAATTTAAATTAACTCATTGAAGCTATCATCCGTATGCGAGTCCGCTTCACACAAGCGACCCCTCCCTGGAGGTGGACCACACCGGAAACTAAATTAACTCATTAAAGCTGTCATCCCTATACATGCAAGTCCGCTTCACAAGCGGTGCTTAGCAGGATGCAGCTCATCCTCCATGCGGCTCACCGAACACCTCACGGCGCGTCGCGCTTGGTGCTAGCGATGTTTGCCTGGCCGGTGAAAACCGGACATGCTCCGTACCGGCATTGTAGGAATGCGAGGGTCGATGGTCACACGACTACGGCCATGCACGATATGAGTACACCCCTCCCTCCATCCCGGCATTGTAGGCATGCGAGGGTCTATGGTCATACGATTACGGCCATGCTTGAACATCGACGTACCCCCCCCCCCGCCTACCGTAGTGCCAGTCTGGAAAAGAGAGTGGTGGAATATGTGTTGTTGTCGAAAGGCTTTAGAAAAAAAATATAAGAGATGCTTGTCCGCCATCACAAATCGAGTCAAGCCGCCGCGCAACAAAAGGAGATGGAAACAATCGTACGCGGACGGTGGGTAGTACATAGAACGCGGCTGCAAAAGGCGGCCAGCCGGTCTTATTTTCGTAGGTCGACGAACGCTAAAGCAAGAGGAGAGGGCACCAGGGAGAGGGTGACATGAACCTCTGCCCCCCCCTCCCCCGTCCCGCTGCTCCATCTCCAAAGGGATGCGTGGCCAATGATCAAATTACTAAGGCAAGCAACAAATGAGTACGCCCCCCCCCCGTCACGCCATCGGTGTAGATGTTTTATATATATTGTACCTCGGTGCTGGAGTGTTAAAAGCAGATACTACAGTACGTACAACTACGTATAGTACGCCCGTTCTACGTAGAATGGTTCTTGTGCAAATATCTTCATTCAGTGCTTATCCCGGTACTGCGATCGATGACTTACTTTTCGAATTGAGCTGTTGTACTTTTCATGGGCAGAGCTACACAGTAAAGCCAGCAGCCCCCGAGAGTAATCATTCAATAGTGTCGAAAGTTTCTAAACTATTTTCTCGACATTTTCTCGACATTTTCTCGAAATGTCTCGAGAGCGATGCGCTCCAGGAATTTTCCATCACACGAGATATTTCTAAAGACACCAATGTCTTGTCGTGTGCGCCCCGCATTTTTTTGAAGACATCGATCGGCTCCGCCCCCCCCCCCCCCCCCCCCCGGAGGTAGTGGGGTAATCTTCCAGTGACACACACTCTTGAGATTTTGTATAGATACGTTGGCGCACTTTTGTTGGCGCACTTTTCAGGAACATTTCTTGAGTGTCCCGCGTGGGACTCCCCCATGGGAGTCTCACTAGCGACCAGCGGGCTAACCATGCATGGGCCATCGTTAAACTCGCGCGTGCTACCCATGGGCTACCGATGGGCTCATGAGGTTCTAGTGGTAGGCTGGATCAACCATGGGTCGCCCATGCGCAGCCCATGGGTACTCCATGAGCGATCCGTGGGCAGTCCGTCGGTAGCCCCCGGGTACATCCCGTGACGGTGTAGTGGTAGTCCTTGGGTAGCAGCCCATGAGGTATGTTTGGCTGCTCATAGGTAGCCCATCGATAGCCCATCTGGGTAGCTCATGGGTATATAGCTCATGGGTAGCCCATGTGTAGCTTATGGGTATCCCATAAGGGTGTATAGCCCATGGGTAGCCCATGGGTAGCCCACGGGTAGTCAACATGGGTACGAGTATAAGTAGCCCATGGGTAGCCTACGGGTAGCCCATGGGTAGCCGACATGGGTACAGTACAGGACACCTGATAAGAAACAGGCTAATAAGAAAATCAGGCTGAGATTTAGAAAAAATAAGAAATCCAGGAGTCGTTATCTTCAAATTAGTGTAGAAAACACCCTCTATCAAATAAGAAATCCAGCCTGGACTACTGTAGATGTCCTGTTTCTTATTAGGTGTCCGGTACTGCAACCCACATGGGCAACCCACATCGGCAACCCACATGGGCAACCCACGGGTAGCTCATGGGTAGCTCGAGGGTATGATAGCCCGCATTGATGTGACACTCACCGCATATCACATATTGAATGAGACAGACACTTGTTCGTTCGAACTACTGGTATATTCCTGGTGTTAAAGCAGTACGTGCAGCCTGAGATTCGCAGGGACAACAAAAACAAGTAAGGGCCGTCTTACTGACCCTTCCTTCAGTGATTGGTCCATCACGTGGGTCAGCATTCTTGCTCTAGCGGCACGGCACGTAAATACGTAGATGTCCTGTAAGGTATTGCACCGGTACATATCATGTGTGTGATGAGCTATACCAGGTATACAGCAACGTGTATACACGAGTGCACCATAGTATGCCATCAAACACGTACGTACTGTCAAGCATACCCTGAGGAAAGATCCCCCGTTGGTATATCTTATTTGCATCCTGTGCCGGTATAAAAGATACCAAGCAGTTTGTACCAAGTACGTATCAATAGTTCAGCAAATAATGATAACTGACAAGATCTTTTTGAGTACCTTTCTTACGAGTACCTTTTTGTTGTTTGGAGATACGACACCACAAAACCAAGGCAAGGTACACACGTACCAAGAGCCGCCCTCGGCCACTAATTTTAGCAGCTACCCAGGGGTATATATGACACGATGCCGCTTGTTCTTGTGAGGGAATGTGTCAAGCTGCTGGGACCGCACCCGATCCACAGTTCTGGTGTAGTGTCTGCAACATGTAGATGACCGGCCTTCTTGACTTTTAGGATACTATAGTAACTGTAGGGTGTCAAATTCCTTCGTCAATCGATGTGATATCGTATGGTATCTGTATTTTGAGTACCTCCCGTACGTTGTCATTTCACTTGCTTTGCCTTTTATTCCAATTGCGATTGTTTTGGTTTTCAATGTCCCACAGTCTGACCACATACTCGTACTCGTACATAATCTGTACCAGCATCTCATTAGCTAGGACGAAGAATCAGGACGGGCGCAGGGTGTACTGATGTCGCTGGTTAGAACGAACAGGACTGATGTGAAGACAACACACAACAACAACAAAAACACTCCCCGTGTCCCTCAAGACCTCGAAACGACAACGCCAACAAGCAAACAAAAACAACCCGAGAGAGCACAGGCACATACTTCTTGTTGCGTGACCCCACACTATGAGACTACAGCCCCATGGTCTTCCTTCTTTAATCGTACTCTGCAGTATGCTTGCTTTTTTTGCTGTAGTTCCGTCCTCTTTATTCTCTCTGCAAAAAAAAAGAAGATGGGGTTCCTGAGAAAACCGAATGCGGAATGCGATGCGCTCACCACCTTTGATGCCTCGGAAATACAGCAGCGCACCCTACGTAGCCCTGTTGGTCCGTCAATACCACAGCACAGCCAGACGATGCACGCCGCCGCAGAGCCCTCAAAAACACCCGAGGTCTAGCTAGCGCCGTTTGTTGCGGCTGTACTGCTGCTACTACTGCTGTACTCGTAGACCGATCGCTCTCTGCCTTGTGGGTGGAGAAGGCGGAGGGGGGTACCGTGCATCGAGCGTCGCCCTTGTCCGTTACGCTTTATTTTAATTGGTCGTCGGTCGCCTGCTGCGCTTCGTTGTTGTGATTGGCTCACGCACTAAATCCCCAATGTTTTTCTTTCTATCGAAAGTTGATGCGCAGTTTGGAAGATTAGAAAAGGTACGTGACAGATACCGACAGGATACAGGAAGGGGCCCGTGTGCGATGTGATATAGGCTTCTTTAAGATCCTTCGATCTTGGTACCCGATGCCACTGTGCAGCAGGCGGCCTGTTGACCGTGCCGCAGGAGGCGGCCTAGAGTCCGTTGTTGTTGCACCCGCTGACCGGTGAGAACAAGTGATAACACCAAGCACCCCTCGCCTTTCGTGTGTGTTCTTCACATTATAATACACCGTTCTTTCTACCCGTCGGCATCCAGCACACCCAGTGTCCGTGCCGATTCTTCATCCTAGAGAGATACCGATTGTTCTTCAGTGGTCACAAAAACCACAGTAGTAGTACAGAGTAGTGCAGCCCATGTAAAGGCTATGAGCTGAGCGTCGTGCGTCGCCCTCGTCTCTGGTGCGCCAGTACCACCCCGGTTTCTTCGTAGAGGGCCGGTATGTACTGTAGTACTGCTCCGATACAAGCGTGGGACCACGGGTTAGATTTCGGGGGAAGTACTTAAGTAAACGATGTGAGATCCTTCTCGTCATCATCATCATCATCATCATCATCATTATTATCATCATCCCGACAGACAGTAGTACGCGTCACGGGTACCAGCAAGCCGGGTAATACTCGCGAGTAGTACAGGACGCGCACAAGAATGAACCGAGCGGATTTCCGGTAACCAGAGAACGCGGAGGGGCGGGGAAGAGCTACTGCTGCACCTTCCGCGCTGCTAAGGCAATATTTAAAACCGGGCTTGTCTCGACGCTAAATGTGTTACCCGACGAGTATCCGCCTGAAACGGGTACCCGCCAACTTTGAGAAAAAATACCCCGGTACTCGCGAGTATTTACGGGAATTTTGGGCGGGTACTCGGGTACCTGTTTAACGGCGGGTACCCGTATAACATCCGGGTACTCGTCTAACAGCCGAGTGCCCGATTGCCCGGGGCCCAAATACTCGGCGAGAATGTGTAATGGTATGGCCTTGGAAGGCCGGTAGTTACCTCTTTTGTAGGTAATTGATCCGTTTTCGTAGTGCTTGGATGACATTCGTATTCGGGGTATTTATAAGATCGGGAGAGCCATACGTGAAGCCCGTCCGAGCAGATGTCATCTTGCTCTGGGATAAATAAAAACTGCTTCTCTTCTACTCCAAGGATGCTTAAAAGACAAACCTGCAAGCGGATAATCTGTGTCTCTCCCAGTCTTTTTAGACGCGAAATGTTACCCGTACCCGTCACGGGTATCAGCAAGCCGGGTATTACTCGCGAGTACCCGGGTAATTGACAAGAGGGTAACACTTTAGTATGGTGCGACATCATGAGGCATGAGACGGCTTTTTTCATTTTGAAAAGGGTTTCCTCGAGCATCTTTACCTCGAGCATATTTACCAAATACTACCCCGGGGACGTGATTTAGGGGACGATAAGTTGCCATCTCCAGGATTTCTAAGGTAAATCAACGGGTACCCGGGTACCCGGGTACTCCTTTAAACCGGGTACCGAGTACCCGGGTACCCGGGTACCCGGGCCCCAAATACTCGGCGAGTATGAAGTGTTACTCGAACTTGTGACGGATATTAGCAAACCAAGAAATATACTCGAGAGTACCCGGGTAATTGGCAAAAAGGTAACACCTCTACTTGACGCCCACCAATAACCAGCCTTTTCATTTTGTTTTATTTTCCCAGTCCGTTTTTTAGTCGGTGACCCAGTAGGTATTTTGTGTTTTGCTGTCCTCCAGTACACGGTGGTGATCCAGAACGTAGTCATTTTATTTTGTGCGATCCACTTTGTCGATGTTCCACCAGTCAAAAAAGGCCCGGTGATCCAATAGGCACGGTGATTCACTTGTAGTTAAGTACTACACCTACCTGTAGTCGGGGATCCACTACGTAAGCACGGTGATTCCCTAAGACACAGCACAGGTCTGGCTGTGCGTCGTGCGTCCTTGTCCGTTGCACTTAACATTATTGGCCCGTCGCACGCAGCTTCAAGCTGATTGGCCCTCACATAAAATCACAGAGATACAAAAAAATATTTTACGTTTGGAAGATCCAACAAACAGGAGATACAGCAACCCCGTCGTCTGAGCACTATATGCACATACATACATACACCTATAAGCCTGAGCTCGTCCTGTGACCACCAGCCAGTTTGGATATCTCGTGTGGTTTTCGCGATTTGATCACAATAATACTAAAAGTAAGAGCTGCACATCATTGTCAGATAGCCAAATTGAACCATGAAAAAACAAGAACCTCATGTTCTAATCGTATCATATACTACAACGGTAAGGCAGTAGTACGTAGTAGTAATAGTAGTAGTAGTAGCTGTGATTTTAGTGCTGTCGTTCCATTCTCACGGAAACAAACATGGATTTTACGATAGGAAATGAATCGGCGCACTCACCTTGATGCTTGGGATTATCACCAAAAATCCGATTGATCCGTCGCCTCAGCACTGCCACAGATGAAGAGGAACCCTTAAAGGCCCCGGGGGTCTGACGGTGTTGCTGTTGTTGGTGTAGATCGGTCACTCGCTGCCTGTCTGTGGGTGGGGTGTGTGGAGGGACAACGTATCAGCCAAGCAGTTCACAGGGACTGACTTGATCCGTCGCCTCAGCACTGCCACAGATGAACAGGAACCCTTGAAGGCCCCGGGGGTCTGACGGTGTTGCTGTTGTTGGTGTAGATCGGTCACTCGCTGCCTGTCTGTGGGTGGGGTGTGTGGAGAGACAACGTATCAGCCAAGCAGTTCACAGGGACTCTAACTGTGGCCGTCGGCATCGTCCGTCACCCTTTATCCGTTGCGAATTATATTTCTTTATTGGTCGGTCACCCAAGGGTCACCTATGAATGCGCTTCATTATGATTGGCTCATGCACAACGTTTGCGATTTTTATTTATTGGTCGGTCGCCTGAGTGCGCTTCAATGTCATTGCCTATAACGCGCAAAGTACCAATGTTTCCGTACCATTGTTTTTGAGCTACGTAGGAACACGGAAGATCTACAATAATACGTACATCACATCAATGCCGTACGTAGACTCCACTCTAAGTCTTCTTCACAGAGCTTTTTGACAAGGGACGGAACGAAAAGTCAGCTCAGTCCTCCTATCTATGCTATACATAAGGTCGAATAGGGTCAAGACACGCCCTTTATTACAGGGGACCATAGTAAACACTAGTAAATAGGACCTACGGTAGACACAAAAAACTATATGTTTACGTATTTTTACGTACATTATTTGGTCCTATTAACTATGGTCCTCCGTAATAGTCTTTGGAAGAGTTTACCACTGTGTATGAGGGGACATGGAATATACTTTGTATCGAGTCACCGACACAGAAGTCTGTTTCCGATCAATGAATATATACGAGGTATACTGCCTGCGTCGTACCGGTAAATCTCGTACTACTGCTGTACTGTCGGGCGTCGTGCATCGTGCATCGTGCGTAGTGCGTTGTGAGTAGTGCGTCGCGTGTCGCCCTTGTCCGTTACGCTTTATTTTGTATTGTTCCGTCCTCTTCGCTTCATTGTGATCGGCTCACACGTAAACACCTATGAATTGCTATATACAGTAAAAACGGTTGTTTGCCGGTCTTCAAATGCTACTATTAAATAGCATTAGTACCCGAGTTCAAAAACCCCACCGTGGTGAGATTTGTACTTTACTTGAAAAAAAAAAAAAAAAAAAATTGCTGAAAGCGCCTTTGTAGCATGGGTAGGTGTGGAATTCGACGGGAGTCGACAAGGGAAGAAAATGCTGAAGTCTTCTCGCGATAAACATACAAGGGACGTACCGTAGTGGGGGGGGGGGAGAAGAGCCTACTTAGTGACCCCGGATCTGAGTTACGACTAAAAAGGAGAAATAAAGTAAGGGCGAAGATACTAAATGGGATGGAAACAAAGAAAAAGAAAAAAAGAAGCAAAAACGTAAATGAAAAACGAAATATCAAGAGCCACTTTGTCACGAAGATTCTACTGCTAAAATGCAAGGAGGATTTGAAGATGTCGACAGGAAGAGGAGGATGGTACACGATACAACTCAACCAGATACCACGTATCTTGTACTGGGTACAGTGTTTTGGACCCACACAGCTGGAACGTATCTAGGGGGAAGAACTGGCACTGTCCCCGGCGGGTCTGTGCTGAGTGTGCTTAATGTCAATAGGTACAAACTCAGTAGAGGTGGCACACATACACAACGCAACTCATACATACACGTTCCTCGCACAGCCACCCGCAGAGCGCACAGCCAACAGTGGTGGCGATGTGAACACAAACCAAAAACATGTGTCGCTTACGGCGAGGTATACCCTCGATCCGATGTTTGCCCGGTGCCACAACAGTCGCTTCTTCTTCTTCTTCTTCTTCAATGTAGAACATCAACATCTCCGTCATGGCCTTAAGGAGGCGACAAAACACCGCCTGTCGCACATGTTAATGTACAGGTTACGCTTAGAAATAAACGTACCATAGTTGGAGGCTTTTAGGCCCACACACCAAGCAAGATTGAGGTTCCGCTTTTAAGCCCAAACGCCAAGGTAGATATTCCGGTTTTAGCCCATTCATAACTGAAGACTTTATTCCACACTAGTTCCAAGCAGTTTGACCCCAGATACTTGGGACCAGTATTTAAGGGGTTAAGCCCAAACGCCCAGCAAGGTAGGGGTTCCGCTTTTAAGCCCAAACGCTTATTTATCGCTGACGACGGAACCCACGAGCTGACAAACTACGTACCCGATCAGTATACCTTTGGATCCGAGGTAGAAGGTTTACGAGATGAATCGGTACCCAATACGATTGCTGTGGATGGACTCATCCCGAGGTACGTATAGAGGTTACACTGTTTTGGTTCAACAGGTTCTGACCGGGTAATCTCCTCGCGCGAGCAACTCTCTCGGTTAGCATGGTACACGCATGCTACGTACGGCAGAGGTGCACCCTTTTTTTTTCTTTTCCTGATAGTGGTCATTCAAGGAGCTCTCTATGCCTTACCCAAAAACTCATTTTGAAGGGAAATACAAATGCTATATACCCCATGAGTTACTGTAAGTATGCGATGGACAATATTGGACCGCCAGAATGAAAGTTCGACGACTTTGGGTTAAGGAGCTATGTAAATCATTCAGAAATCGTTTCAGCCAAAATAAGGTATACCTCTACCTCTATTGTAGCAAGTAAGTGTCGGTAGTTGTTCTACTACGTACGGTGGTAGAGGTTTTGCGTTAAGGCTATGCCTGTATCGCACAGAGATGTATGTCGGTTGGGGGCTGCGTGGACAAAAGTCTTGGGGACGTTCATGTTTCGGGTAGAGATACTGAGCCCCTGCTCGTGTGAGGAGCGCAGACAATAAAGCACCGCCCATGTGTGTGTGTGTGTGTTTTTTTTTTTTTTTGCCATCCCATGCATTATCTTCGCACCTCTTCTTCTGTCTTTCTCCCTCCCTAGTCGTAACTCAGATCCGGGGTCACAAAGTAGGCTTTTTTTTAGGGAAATACAAATGCTATATACCCGATGAGCAATCCTATAGCCTAAGTATGCGATGGACAATATTGGACCGCCAGAATGAAAGTTCGACGACTTTGGGTTAAGGAGCTATGTAAATCATTCAGAAATCGTTTCAGCCAAAAAAAGGTATACCTCTACGTACCTCTATTGTAGCAAGTAAGTGTCGGTAGTTGTTCTACTACGGTGGTAGAGGTTTTGCGTTAAGGCTATACCTGTATCGCACAGAGATGTAGGTCGGTTGGGGGCTGCGTGAACAAAAGTCTTGGGGACGTTCGTGTTTCGGGTAGAGATACTGAGCCCCTGCTCGTGTGAGGAGCGCAGACAATAAAGCTCCGCCCCCCCGTTTTTTTTCTTTTTTTTTTCCATCCCATTTATTATCTTCACACTTCTGTCCATCTGTCTATCTCCCTCCCTAATCGTAACTCAGATCCGGGGTCACAAATTAGGCTCCTCTCCCTCCCTCCCCCCAAAACGGCCAGGGTGGCCTTGCTCGATATACTGTACCTATGATTCCGTACTACTGTAGATGTCCAAAGGATTGTGTGTGTCGGCATCCACTTAGCTTACGGACGAGTGCTACGATTTATATAGAGGTATAAGGTATACCGTTTTTTGGCTGAAACGTTTTCTGAAGGATCTATTAAAGGCTCCTTAACCCCAAATCGTCGTCGGACTCTCATTCTTGTGTCCCAATATTGTTCATTGCATACTTACGCCACGGGCGTTTTGCCCGGGTAGCACCTTTGGTTTATCCCAAAAATCAGTTTTTGACTTACTATTCGTATAGAGCCCCTCAAGTGGCGACCCTCAGAAGGCAAAAAAAACATGGTGCACCTCTACCTTAAGAAGGTAGCATGCGTCTACGTTTTGTGACGCGTGCTACGGTAGAGGTAGCACTTTTTGGCCGAATTGTTTTCTGAACGATCGGGCTCCTTAACCCAAATTCGTCGGACTTTCATTTTTGTGACGAATACTGTTTCAGAGTATACTTCGGTCAGGATATTTTTGTCATCCGGCAGTACTTTTATTTTCCTCCAAAATATTTTTTTCGGTGAAGGTATGACGCTCCTTAAGTGAGGAGCTCAGAAAAAACATGGTGCACCTCTATCGTAGCATGCATGTTGTTTTCAACGTCGGTTGTCGGGCGAGAAATATGGTGCTGGTATGCTGTAGTACTCCTATCCTATAATCAAGCGAAGAGCTTGACACGTATTGTTGGTGGATATTTTCTCGTAGTAGTAGTGTTTTTTTGCGGCCGCTCGGTCATTGAACGTCGCGGTTTCCTTCGCCCCTGCTGGCACGTATTTTACACCCTTCTTGTTATTCCTCTTGTCGTCCTCGTCACGGTCAAGCTCGGATTTCAGCTCTGTAGCTTTGCTGCTGGCGTGAGTTTGCCCGGCGATTCTCCTGCTGGCCATGTTCTTCGTCTTCTCACTCATTCTGGTTTATCGGTATCTCACCGCGTCGCTTCAAGTACCTGTCGTGGACCTGGAGGCCACTCATTTTTTATCGTCGGTTTTGGGTGCGAGCAAAGAGGAGAGATGGTTGGAACGAAGTGGTAGCGTCAGTATGAACAGCAACCCACTTTTTGGGTATGTTTTATCGGTAAGCATGTGTTGCGCAACATGTTGAAACCAAGTAGAACTCCGTTGATTTTGAATTGGAGGACAAGTGACAGTTACAAGTGGAGGTAAGGAGTGCAGGCATCTTAGAAGGGGTTACGATGAATATATTTACATAGCCTATGATATATATGTATACTGAATGTAATATAAGGTACGTTTCGTGTACGTCGATGGACATACCTAATACTGTTTTGAATGATGAGACTCCAGTCTGTCGCCTGGAGAATTCTAATTATAGGGGTAGGGTGAGAATTTATCATTTTAATATTTGCTTGAGCTAGTTTGGATTAATCAATTTGACCGAAGAGGGATACGATACACAAAGTAGGGCACAAACATACGAGGACCTGACTGCTCCTATTTCTCGCACTGAAAATAGTAAATGGCGTCGCCTGCGAGATGTCACGATTCGGTCGAGCCAGTGCAGGCCGAATCTACGAACAGACTCGTTAAGAGTGCCCGGCTCTCTTCTCTCTCCCTAGCAATTGCTTGGCACGCCATTCACCTGTTGCGGACCTGGCGTACACCGTTACTTTCGGTTTCGGGCATCACAAATATGAACACGTTATCGGGACGAAGTGCCGTTTAATCGTACGGGCGCGCGCTTCGGCAAAATGGAGTAAAGTTTGATTTTATAAGCGCATGATAAGGAGAAAACGAAAATTGAAAGGCACACGCGTACCTCGTACATTGCCATCAACCTAAACTGAGTTTTGCCCCGTTTCCGACATCGAAGAAATGTTGATCACATACAATACACTCATTTGTTTACACCAGGAGGCTGTAAAACCTTGAGCGTACACGAGAACCCACACGACTGGTGCTACGGTAGAGGGATCGCTTCCAAGTCCGATATTTTTCAGCCGGCCAGAGCCACTCGGCCGAGTGGCTACATACTTCGTTACAATAGTAAGCATTTTAGAAATGTTTGTTTCCGCGAAACGCACCGCCGTGGCCTTGTTTGTTACTCTGCGGCCACAGATCATTTCCATTCCTATTTCTGAGTCAGTTACAAGGCCACTCGCGCGAGTGGCGTCAACGTGGTTGTGAAATTGAGATATCCCACCGATCGTAGCACGGCTCATTGACGCTATATCGAACGAGTGGTCGGAGTTAGGATAGGGGGGGGCTACTCACATTTTCACTACCGGGTTTTGGCCACTCGGGGCGAGTGGCTCCGGATATGACTGAGAATTGGACCTAAACATAATTTGTTCGCGTTACGTAACAAACCCTCCCATGGCGGTGCATATATAGAACAACAAAAAACAAATACAAGTTAGGAGTACAACGCAGTAGAGCAGTCACTCGGCCGAGTGGCTCTGCGCAGGTGAAAAGCAAGCACCTATACATGACCCCCCTACCGTAGCACCAATAATTATTTACTCAGAACGTCCTTCACACACTCTGCAACACAATGAATTCACTGCTGCAAAATACATGTGCATGCAAACATCATGTTGGAGAGGTCATCCCCTCCGCACACCCGACACGCAAAGCGAGGCGCCACAGAGCTGTCCCACGGCAACGGCCGCACGTTCTAACCCAAAGAATGTATCAGGGACGTGTCTCCTCCACTACTAAGTGAAACTACTTTACTGCATGTCATTGTGTGTCTGTCTTAGAGTACACTATTTCCCATAGTCGATTTCATCGGTGCGCTGTAGCGATCGCAGGGTCACGCGATGGCGGGGGGTTAAGGTGGGGCGACGGCGGGAGGGCGGCGGGGGGGGGGGGGGTTCCATCCCGATTAATTGTGTCAGGTTCCTATTTTTGCACCAGAAGGTTTGCACCTCGCCCGAAACACCGACGACTACGCCGAGAACGATCGCGCGGGAAATCCGACCGCGAGCTATTTGCCTTCTAGGGGTAAGCAGCGTAAACAATATGAGGCTCCTTTCTAGACGAGCTAGTCGGCCTAAACACGATTTTGAAAAAAAGATAAAAAACGTGCAACCCGATGACCACTCCCAACGCCTATTGAGGTAGAAAACCAATTTTATACTTATAACACGACTGGTATTCCGACGGCATTGGGTTACAGACGGGTGGTATGGTAGGGAGGCAACCACACATTTCACTGCCGTGTTAAGGCGATACTCAGGAGGTTGAGTATGTTCCTGTGTCGAAATACACAATATGCAAGCCCATGTCGGTGCCTATAGCGAGACCACAAAAAACAAATACAACATCCCTCCCGAGATTGAACAAAACCAGTTAGGTTTTCGGCCGAGGGCCTCCAAGCGGCTTAAATAAAGAGGCTTGTGCGTGACACCCCCTATACTGTAGCAGGGACTCATAGGAGCCTACTACTAGTCAGTTATACATATTTGCCTGAGAAGGCGATAAAGTGCAGCCCTTATCGTAGAACACCTCCTCCACTTGAGTAACGAATTTTAAAGCACTTGAAAAAATGATAGTTTAGGAGATGCTGTGCAGCTCACCTAATTATTGAGAATACACCCCGGCCACACTTGTAGATACATCTTGGCAGGAAGTAGACATAGAAGGGTATTAGACTTTGCGCATAGGTTTCCTTGGTTTCCGTGGTTTTCTGCTTTCGGGAATGTTATGAGTGATCAACGTTGCAGCTCAAGCTGCACATTGTCGGATGGCAAAGATAATACTAATAATAGTTTAGGAGATCATGGCCACGGTAGGGGCGGGAGCTGTAACCGTTTCTGTTGTCGACCCCGCGTGCGTAACCCAAAGATCGCGGCGGCGGCGCATGTGTCGCGATACAAGAAGACCCCTTCTCGTGAAAGGTTCAGACTTACAGAGCGAAAACAAGGGAGAGCCACGTGTGGCGTGAGGAGTGGCCCTGAACCCCTGAACCAAAAGACCGTCAAAGTGCCCTGCCATTGTGAGTACACCCCTCTTCCGCAGCATTTCTGTACAATCACAATTCTGTCAAACCTTTTTTCATCGACAATTGGATCTCCTCCTCAGTGCGCCCCCCCCCTCGAGCAGGCATGTTTTCGGAGACGCAACGAGCTACCCCTATGATACAATACCTTAGCACGCGTCCAGCGGTCCATGTCGTACCTTTTTAGATGCGATGACCTCACTCACGCGAGGATGGAGTCGAGAGCAACACAGGTCGACATGCCTGAAATCACCTCGGTTTTCGTCCCACGAGATAGATAGATGTGGTCGATACCAAGACATGTGTCGGATGATGGGGCGCCATATCACGTGCTTTATGTCCAAGCCTGTCACTGCTTATTTGCTATTGATGGTTTGAGACTAGATACATCGGCCGAGTTAGAGAACTGCACTGCTGCTTAGACTTGAGGAGCGCTCGCCTGGGGTTGGAGCTGGAGGGCTCAGTTGGGTACGAGGAACGTTCCTGATAATGATCCTCGGAGACAGTTCTCCAGTGTTTGGCACTAGAGAGCGGGTTTGAGAACGGTTTCTGAGGTTGCTCGTGGAGAGCCTTTATCGGAGTGTGGGGATACAGGGCTGGGTCGGGCTCAAATACCGTTCCTGGGAATAATCTTGGGGGGTAGTTGAGCATTGTTTGTAGAGCCTGGTATCACTATAGGGGGACCCTATATATACCCCCTATACGATATGATATCTCAATAGTACTTACTCGTACTCGTAGTCATGTTTTGTTTGGCCGGAATGTGATATATACATCATATCGTATCGTATCGCTATATAATGGCGCTTCCAGCAATATAGGCCTATATAGTGATATGGCATTTGGTATATGATCTATACGACCGCTATGAAGTTATATATAGGCCTAAAAAGGGGGATATGCATTGATATATCGGCCGTTATAGGATGATAAGTTGGTATATCGGCATGTACAGGATGATATAATTTGATATATCGGCATGTATCGGGTGAAACGCGTGATATAAGCTACCCGATATGTGCTACGTAAAATGAAGCGATTTGCGGTCCTGACTATACTACTACTGTGTACCATCTTGTATCTTTCGGACATTTTTTTATGTATACTATACGAGTACGGCGCGTGACGCATGCACAAGGGGATGCACCGGGGGTCCGTGTCTAATAGATATAGCACCTCGTGCGGTTTTGATCCGCGCCGAGCGAAAACGCACGGGCCTTTTCAGCAGCGGATACAAGCGGGCCACACCGGCAGTCGCCTCTGACATCAGCCAGCGCTACGAGTGAGTCACAGCCGTCTTCCACCACGGCTAGTGCCGCCAGTGACCCACCAAGAAACCAGGGCCGGCAGGACCTTATCAACCTCACGGTCGGTGGATCGAGCAGTGAGCTCGCCTGCAACCTCGCGGGTGTTGACACCGCGGGTAACGACAGAGCCCTGTGGCAGCCTAACCCAAGGAGCCAGGCGTTCTAATGGGGACGTGTGCTACGGTAGAAGAGGTATACCGTTATTTGGCTGAAACGGTTTCTGAATGATCGGGCTCCCTCACCCCAATTCGTCCAACTCTGATTCTTGTGTTGCAGTATTTGTCGTTGTATACTTAGGCCATGGGAGTTTCGTCGGGTATACAGCACTTTTCTTTCCCTCGAACAAAACTTTTGGACGAGGTGTAGAGCTCCTATACTATAATCAAGTGACCATACCACCCTCAGAAAATGTACTGTATGCAGGTGCACCTCTACCTTAAGGTAGCATGCGTCTGGGGTTTCATTCGGCAGGCGGTTTTTAAGGCAAGGAAGGATTTGTGCCTGGTATGGAACAGGGTTGGGAGCGGGTCGTCTCCACCAACCTCCCAACACCACCACCAGAACCAACACCATTCCAAACTTTCCTGTGACACGGTGATGCGTAAAATAAGTGGTTGAGCTTAGCACACACAATCACATTGTATTGGCGGTGTGATATAGCACATGATATATACCAGGTAGGGTAGTATATTACATGATGTAAATGGTATACCTGGTATGACATGATATGCAGGGTATGTCACTTTATATAAGGGTATATCACAATATATATATTTGATATATCTCACATTGAATATTACATACCTTGCATATACCACAGATAATATAGCGATATATAAAAAACGCCGGGGTATATGGGCATGACTAAAATATACTACCTGTAGTATCAACTTTTATTAAGGTACTTAGTCGTGTTTTTTTAGGAGCTATATAGATATATCATATACCCCCCCCCCCCCGATTTTTAGCGTTCACCAGGTTCTATTGCGCAGTGTTCGGGTCTAAAGAGCTTGGTTCGATTTGCGGACCGTTCCTGAGACTTCGCATTGGGGGTCGTTCCTCAGCGTTTGGGGCTACTAGAGGGCTTGGTTGGAGTTTTGCCGACCGTTCCTCAGGATTGAGGTTGGAACCGTCAGTCTGGTTTGAGAACCGATCCTGACATTTGGCATAGGGGACCGCTCTTTATGGTGTGGAGCTAGATGGCTCGGTCGGGGTTCGGAAAGTTCGTGGAAAGTATTCCTGGGGTACGAGCAAGCCGCGTGTTGTTACAGTATATGTATATATACCATATACGCTCGGCTTGTCTAGAGCGGTCGATCGGGATTCAGGACCGTTCCTGAGAAAGTGTCTTGTGGACTCAAGCTAGGAGTTGTTTCCAGTTTACTGCACGTTGTGGGACACATATGTTGCATATTATATAGTTATATATACATAAACACGTGCTTTCGAGGGTAGCAGGTACAGGACCATCGAAGGACAGGGAGTTAGCACGGCAAGGAGGGGGGGGGGAGCTCGTTGTCAAGCCGGACGCAGGTACAACAGGGAGTTAAATGTTGAGCATTGGTTCTCCTTTTTTGGTTTCTTCTGTTTTCGTCTTCTTTCTGGGAACGTTTATGAAATGATCAGCGTTGAAGCTCATCATATTGCATATTTCCGGACAGCAAACAAACGAGATTCCCTAATTCTGCTCATAATCAACATGATATGCCCGTACTCTGCTACTACTGCTGTACATGCAGTCAGCATCGCTCGCCACATCTACAAGTCCAAGATGTCACGACTACACACATACGCGACGATTACAGCACGAAGACACACTTCGCTTTTGTTGCCAGTCGCACCTTACCCGTGAGAGAAGCAGCAACTACTGCTGTACAGTACCGGCGCGCTCATAAGAAAAAAAACTCCCAAGAAAGTGAGCCTGAGAACTAAGAAAAAAGAAGAAAACTCTCAGTCACGTCAGTGCGTAAGCTTCGAAGAAAGTGACCCCTTCCTGTGACTGGCCTAGGCCCAAGCCGCCATTCAATGTGCAGCACAAAGGAAAGCGTCTTGTCGGCCCACCATAATAAGAAAGCGCAGCATAAGAAAGTGTGCCTTCGCGCGCGCCAATAATAAGAAATTCAGCCTGCGAGCCCGATTTCAGGTTTCTTGTGAGAAGGCCGGTACTGTGTCGTTTGCTTCGGCCCCTGGGCCGTGTGATTCCACTTTCGATGGTTACGGTGTGTCCCTGGCCAACCTCCTCGCCGAAGGCAATACCACACGCGTGACCAAAGCCTGACACCTAATCTGATGGAGCGAGATATCTCTTCAACATATTTCACCTTCAAATACAGATCGGGCTCGAAGATAAGGCTCGGTATACTGTAATACGTATCTCCTCGATCGAGGCGGCTCGGGCCGCAAACAACGTATTTGGGCTCAAACGCGCAACCCCTAGAGTACTGTATCATGACTCGCCGAACTATATTGTGATGGCCTGTCGTCACGCTGCTTACCTTCGGTCGTCCCCGGGTCGCCTTCTTTAGTGTAGCAAGTTGCCGGCTCCGTTGTGAGATTGCTGCTGCGCTCTGTTCGATGATTGCTGTGCGTTTCGATGTTGAGTTGTGTTGTGGGGTGGCTGTGAAGGACAATCCGCAGCTAGGTTTGTGCGCGGTGGCCACGTTCTGTAGAACTTCGTCAAACTGTGGCCGGAGGGGCATTTTTCCATGTAGAAGGCCTCTACCGTAGCACGGCCTCCGTCTCGTTCGGAACTCCAGCAAACTGCGGAAGGAGTGACCGGGTTCTAGAGTTCAAACGTCTGGTTTGGAACTCCAGCAAACTGTGGATCGAGTAACCGGCTTCTACTGTAGGAAATCATGCTTTTTTACAGGGCTTGTCATGGGCCGTTTGTCCGGGCCGGGCCGGGCCGGGCCGTCAACATTTGAAAATGTGATGGGCTGGGCCGGGCCGCGGCCGATTCCTTGAAACTTTGATGGGCCGGGCCGGGCCGCGGCCCATCCTCTGAACACTTGATGGGTCGGGCTGGGCCGCAGCCCATCCTTTCGAAATTTGATGGGCCCAGTCGGGCCGCGGCCCATGAGATGTGGGCTCTTCATGGGCCGCTCCACCCGGCCCATGAAGCGGCCCATGTGTTTTGACGGGCCGGCCCGGACCGCTGCCCATGAGATACAGTGTGCTACCGATACTGCTACTACGGCCTCCGCTGTGCCCATGAGGTGGCCCACATGTTTTGACGGGCCCGCCCAGCCCGCGGCCCATGATATGTGGTGTAATACTGCTACAGCTACGACTTTATGGTGTACTTGGGTTGCTGTCCGCCAAAAACAGCTACGTTCGTACGATGCATCTCTGGAAAATCGCCTCGGGTACAATGATGCCTTGTGCAAATGTCGGATGAAAACCTTGGTACCGTAGTGGGTGTGCGGACGATACCTATCGCCGCCTCCGCGACGCAGGCAGCATGACGCTCTTGCCCTGCTTCGTCCCGCGGCAGCGGAATGTATTGCAGCAGTAGTCCCGGGTGTTGCAGCAGCATGTTGTATCGCAGCAGCAGTACCGGGTGTTGCAGCAACACGTGCTGCTGCTGTTGCTGCTGCTGAGGGTGTTTTGCAGCAGCACGAGGACGTGGTGGTCCACAGTCGGGACGGAAGCCATTGGACAAAGTCGTTGATGGAGAAAAATTGTGTGGGTACTCGTAGTGGGTACTTGTTAGGCGTGTCTCATGGGCCGAAAACAGCTGTCCCTCCAAATCCAGACGGGAAAATACGAAAATTCAACGAAACTTCAACAATTGATTGTACCAAAATCACGTCAGCGTACACACATGCACCGTTTAGTACGGGACACGACATAGGCCGGGCCATGGGCCGGCCCGTCAAATCCACGGGCCGGCCCATGAAAATTGTCGGGCTGGCCCATATCGAGTCCGTGTCTCATGGGTCTCGCTGCCATGTGATGGGCCGGTCCGGGCCGGGCCGAGACTCCTGGAAAAACGACGGGCCGCGCCGGACCTGGCCGTGAATGTTTAAAAATGTGATGGGCTGGGCCGGGCCGCGGCCCACCCTCTGAAACTTTGGAGGGCCGGGCCGGGCTGCGGCCCATCATATCGAAAAATGATGGGCTGGGCCGGGCCGGCCGGGCCGACCCGGCCCAACCCCGGGCCGGCCCATCAGCGTCGGCCCATGACAAGCCCTGCTTTTTTAACGAATTCAATAATGGTACGTAGGTGGCGTACGGACTGAGCTACCTCGTGCACACCACGTTTAGCCCACACACCGACGAAATGCGCTGCAATAGCAGTAATATTCATTGTCGCGGACGTGCTGCTAATGGATGTACGGCGACATACGACACGCGTGTTTGGAATCGAATATCCTATCGTGTATCTACTGGAGGTATAGAAGAAGCACCCACGCACACGGTTGGCGTGAAAAATTTCGACGTTCCGTCGAAAATCTCGCATGTGTCATGGATGTACTTGTTGATACCGCTGAACTTGTTACCCCTTCCTTGCTCGGTGAATCGAGACAACACGGTGCGGGCGATAGGGCTGTTGTCCGCAGAAGAACGCATGTTACTGCTTGCACGCATACACGACAGAAGCAAAATCGATCGAGACGTTGTACAATTTGTTTTTTTGTTTTGTTTTAATAGTTTTTTCCGTCCCATTTATTATCTTCGCACTTTAGTCTTTCTCCCTCCCTCGTCGTAACTCAGATCCGGGGTCACAAAGTAGGCTCCTCTCCATCCCCCCCCACTACGGTTCTTGCATTGATTTTTATCGCGCAGAGGGTTCAGCCCTCCCAACGCTCGTCGATTTTCATCGAAGTTTGCAAAATCACGCTCTCGCGCTTTCCGCTAGTCAAGATTTGTTTTGTTTTTTCGAGAAAAAGTCCCTACGAGCATGCACTCGGGCGGGCTCGAACTCACGATCTCGACTTCCACAGCCTTCGTGGTTACCTGCTAGCCTACGGGGGCGACCGGCTACGCTACAATATACAGAAATATCATATATGCGGCTGAGCCCCCCGCAAACGTGTATGTATGCACATTGTCTGCAGTTGTCTGTATGCGCACGAACGATAGGTGTTGGGCCATGTTTGTGCTTTGGAGTTATTTAAGTCCTTCCCCAGCTGTTTATTCCATCATTGGGGGAGAACTCGACTGGGGCGCATAGCGTGGTATTCCGTGGACACCCGCGTGTACGTTAGCTTGACTTCCTATGGTGTGCTTTGTGATGCTTGTGACCCCTCGTTCCCCCCTTTGTCGGAACAGGGGGGTACGTAGGTATTATTTACCGTGTGGTGGGTAGAATGGCTTCCATGTATGTTTTCAGGCTTCACATAATAAGGCGACAAGGAGAGGGAACTCCGAAGTGCGTTGCGGGGATACTGTGTTCCGTGTATCTGTTGAGGCTGGTGGTAAGTAGACAAAGGGCGCCGCTTCGGTACCGTACGGGTGGAATATCCCCCCTGCATATTTTCACCCTACACGAATAAGAACAAGGGGGCGGCTCCGGCAACGTAGAGGCCCACGAATTAGAAATGACCCAATAAGAACATCATATGGCTCGTTTTTGGGTGACTTAAAGAAATCACAAATTATAAATAGTTCTCAGTGACGAGTGCCACGGACACTAAAGCCTTCACAATCCCCTATGCGTAAGATTGTTCATGGCTGGTATCACAATAAGGTTCTACACCATGCTCATATTTGATTAGGTGTTCCGTTTTTTACGACGGGCCTACAGTAACTTAACTGTATCGTACGGATAGAAGGTCTTCCACAAAAAATTTCATGTTACCTCTAGGCGAGCTTCTGAATCGTACGGCTGTTAGCTGCGGAAATTGATTTGAGAGGGCAGCCGCACCAGTGAGATACTTACATGATTATCTCCAGGCTACGCTTTCGGGATCTTCGTCAACGCAGCGCGGAGGTAGTTGATGTATGTACTACAACAGTAGGTTCTAGAAGCCAGTCGATTCTTCTTGCTTAATCACGTTTTTATTCGTGGGTTCGGTGCGCTTCCTGGAAGCTTCCAAATGCATTTTAACATTATTAATTATTATCCAAGGTTGGAAAAAAGTAGGTTTCACATTGTTGATATTGAACGATTGGTCTGGAAGGACCGGGAAGGCACCCAATGGGTGAGCATAGGGCAACGTATTGTTTATGAGGTTGGACGGGATGTCTTTATACCGGGAAAGCGATCGCGGCATGTCACAAGAGAGGCGCGACCAAGCCCCCCGCCTGGTCAGTCTCCGCTTCCTCGCGGGAGCACCACACTGTAACATGTCCAGATCGATAACGTCGTACTGTCTATAACACTACCTACTAACTTTATGTTCCCCTCGGCTGCCCCCTGGAGGGGGTGTTAGACAAAATACGCCCTAACATAACGTTATACCCCCCCCCCCCCTCTTACTTGCACATAATTCCTACCACCCTATACACTACCCTGCCACACACCTGCTGTTGCAAGTGGCAAGTCTCCCCCTCAAGCTTCAAGTACAAATAACATCGGACGACAATCAATGCTCTGTCCAATTAAATTGCTCATGATGGGTGAATGACTACTGTAGTGCTGGGCTTACTTTGTTCAACTTTATTCGCCCGCCAAAACAATCTTCTTCTTGGTACCGAGCCTTATTTTTTCACGTCGCACTCTCATCAATTTCCAAACTCATCACTAGCAATGTATATGTAATTTATCCTTCTTGACAACATTTATTTGTGGATCCTCAGGCAACTAACTGCTTTCTCCCGAACAGAAAGGGGAGCCCCCCTATAGACTGTCCGGCTGGCAGGACGTTTTCTCCCCATGAAGCGCAGAACATGGACGATTAACCAAGCAGAACACAACAACGAGGCTGTTGACGGGAGACGCCAAGGACACAGCATACGAGGAAGGTGGACGATCGTACCAGGCGACACATGAGGCCCACTGATAGTAATCACAAGGCCTATTCGAGTACTTCTGTAAAATCATGGGTCCCTTCTTTGTTGTCGTCTGAGCGTGTTGACATATACCAGGTAGTACGTAGTAGAAGCAGAACAACCATACCAGGTATATTATGTCGCACGAGGGATGTGGTGTCATGCTAATTTGTTTTACTCGATGTGAGGGTTTGCGCCTCTCCGGTATTATACTGTCACATAAATCAAATACCTGGTACAGTACAGGACACCCAATCAGAAGCAGCAAATCTGGATTTCTCACTTGAGAGAGGGTGCTTTCTCCACTAATTTCAACAGTTAGACTCCTGAATTTCATAGTTTCCTCTACATATCAACCTGGCTTTCTTATTAGCCTGTTTCTTATTTGGCGTCCTGTACTGTAGACCGGTACACCCTGGGTACAAACCAAACAAACAATCGTTGTAAATCAAATGTTTCCGACCCCTCGGAGGGGGGTTAGGTGTATGATATCCAAATCCCCGGCCGCCCTTGGTATCCAAATTGTTTTATGTGGTTTGTGTCCGCTCGGCTGTCTAAGCACCCGCTCCTGGAGCCAAAGATATTGGGAGACATGTCAAGGAAAAGGGAAAACATGCGCTGTCAAGGGTGTAGGGCCGAAGTGTTCCACACTAAAACCTAGTAGGGTGGGGTCAGTCACGGCATGTCAAGGCAAACCTGCTGTCTGTCAAGGGTCGAAAGTCCCGTCTGCCGACATCATTGCCTGGAACAGGCCGCAACAGAAAGTAACCCACGAATTTGCGTCGGAACTGAGCATCTGCGGGACCCTAGAGGACACTGGTACCGCCACGCAGGCAGCGAGTGCTTCTGGTCCAGAGGATATACCTTCACACGCAAAAAAGCGCCCGTGACATGCCTCAGACCAAGCAGCCGTCCAAAGTGGCACCCTCCGGACAAATCTAGAAATTATGATATCGTCGTCGGTGCTCGTTCGCCACCCGAATGATTCCCTCGTGAGCCCCTCGTGTACAGGCCATGGCCGTACCGCGTGGCTCTTACCGCAGGCGAGACCTGTGGCGTCTACATGTGCGCCATGGTGTTCTCCGATGTCATCATATTTTGCCCTATATACCGTCGCGGGCCTTACAGCAAACGTCGCAACCAGTCGCAACACTTTCAGCAGCTTTCAGCACCAATTAACTGCCGTAATGGAGGCTTTTGTCACTACTCGTACGGTAGTACTGCTGCCGCTGCTGCTCCTGTTGTGGGTTACTCAGCGCGCGGAATCTGGCGCATGTTCACTTGTGTTGCTTTTTTTTCAACTTTTGTCACTGGATTGATCTTGCGTTGTTATGTGTACTGCTAATAGGAGGTACAGCTATTACCTGGTTTGTATGTACACATACGTTGTAGGCAAACGCCTAGCCTTTCGTCGGGGTTGATAACGACGCGTACCTACCTATAGATATTTTAGCAGCCGACTCCACCTGGCGTGTAATTATACGTGCGCTCGCCTCACGGCCATACTACCGACCGTTCTGCTGCTGTGGGACCGTGTAGGCGCGAGGTGGGAATGGGGGCCAGGGATTGGTCGTACTGGCTGAAGTCTTTCCACACAAGGGTGGGCAACCTCGCCAACTGAAAATTGTGGCGGGCATGTTGTGGGTTTGTAACCTGTGTGTGGGCAAACCATGCGGTGTTTGCTTTTGCTCACGAGGTGTGTTTTATATATATATTTTTTAAATCAGTTCTTCCGAAATGCCAACTGTACACATATCAGTCTGGGTCAAAACGAATAAATAATATTTCGGATAGTTCAACATATATGAAGCTTTCTTCCCTTCCTTGTGCTTCACAGGTCGGAGGTTCCAATCCCGGAAAGCTCCCCTGTGTGTTTGTTTGTTGTGTGCCATGTGTTTCCCCCTTTTTTGGGTGGCTTTTGATACCGGGGCTACCGGATAGTATTATACGGCGTAGATTGCGTGAGTGATTGTTTAACCATTTACCAGTAGCCCAACGGGCTAATGCGGTAGCAGTAGGACACCACAAATAAACATAAAACAACACGCTCCTACTTACTGCTCGAGCCACTGTGTGCTGGTATGATACGTGACACTGCTGTTTCGCATGGCAACGGGTACCTTGCTATACATACAAATATCATTACGTTCACAGAAAATGGGGTCGATGGCTGTTCGTAACTAACCGCCTTTCTCCTACCGAACAGAGCCGTGTTTTACCAAGTTTCTCTTTCATTTAGCTATCGGCCACTAATTCACAGGTCTTCGCCAGTACAATTGCGTAGCCGTCAAGAAAAGAGGCAGTACTTCGTCAACGTGAAAGTAAAGCAGACGGAAAAGAGAAACAGCACGCCCCCCAGGGACACGACGCGAGCACGTCCGAGGCTTTCCCCGGCAAAGCTAGGATGGGCGAGAAAGGTGAGGGCGCGAACAGGAAACAGCGCACCGAGTGGTTGAACTCATTGCGAGCTTCTACTACGGTGTATATGTAGCTCGAAAATAGGTCAAAATCAGGCAAAACAAACGCACACATTTCGATCGTTCACCGTCGACCTCGATTAACATAATATATAGTCGTACCTGGTATACACTTGTGTGCGTAAGGAAAGCACGACAAGGCACGACGAGCACACACGGAACATACATGGTAAATTGTATGATGGCATCGCACCCATCACCTAGTACGCCGCAGAGCGGCAGGACCTACGCGACTCGCCTGGTGGAGACGTTGAGGCTTAAGATGCGAGTATCAGGCTCTCGTGTGGATCACGCAAGACGCATGCTACGATAGAGGTGCACCATGTTTTTTCTGAGCTCCTCACTTAAGGAGCGTTATACCTCACCGAAAAAAATGATTTTGGAGGAAAACAAAAGTTTTGCCGGATGCGAAATCTCATGACCGAAGTATACTCTGGAACATTATTCGTCACACACACGAAAGTCCGACGAATTTTGGTTAAGGAGCCCGATCGCTCAGAAAACCATCCAGCCAGAAAGTGCTACCTCTACCGTAGGACTAGTCGCAACAAAACAAATATATATGTGAATGTGCGGGTGGGCTTTGCGGGGGCTTTGTACGTCTGTTTTCGACTCTATCATCGTTATAGTTATCGTTATCGACCTTCTTCTGGGGTTTTCGGTTCGGTAACGACAGTTATCGGTATCGTTATATCGTTATCGAAGTAATTTCGGCCGTATCGTACCGAAACGTTCTTGGTTTCGATACCCAACACTAGTATGTTCCTCTTCAACACGTATATTGTTTTCACGATTTTGCTAAATTACTTAATTATCACTCTGCAATACCTACTTACGGACTGTATATTTAAAATCACACCCTGGTGTAATGGTATGGGCTAGGAAGGCCGGTAATTACCTCTGCACAGGTAATTGATCCGTTTTCGTATAACTTGGATGGCATTCGTATTCGGTATTCGGGGTATTTATAATATCTGTGGGCCATACTTGAAGCCCATCCCGAGCAGATGTCATCTGGCTCGGGGATTAATAAAAGCTGCTTCTCTTCTACGCTTGACTCTACGGAAAGTGAGTAACACCAAGGATGCTTAATAGACAAACCTGCAAGGGGATACTCTGTGTCTCACCCAGTCTTATCACACTGGACAATTCCCATTTCAATAGTCTATTGTGTCTGTAATTATGTTTGGATGTTGTCTATTAATTGGAATTGCCCAAACAAATGATTTCCAAGGAAGCATATCCATTTGAATTGTCCGGGTAATCAATTTCGGATGCCGTCTACTAATTGGAATTGTCCATACAATTGTTTTTGAGTGCTGTCAATTAATTGGAATTGCCTGGGCAATATTTGGACAAATCCTATTACAACAGTCTAATGTGGCTACAATTGATTTCAGACGCTCTCTACTAATTGGATTTGCACAACCAAATGCTTTCGATTGACGTATACTAATTGGAATCGTCCGGGCATTTTGTTTTGGGTGCTGTGGACTAATTGGAATTGTGCGTTCAATTGATCTCGGGTGCTGCCTATTCATTGGAATTGCCGAGACAATTTATTTCGAATGCTATCTATGAAATGCAATTGTCCAATTAAATTATGTTCGAGTGATGTCTATGAGTCGGAATTTCTCAGTCAAATGATTTCGAGTGAGATCTATTACGACGTAGAAATTGTACGAGTACAGCCAATACGTTTCGAGTGCGTCTATCAATTGAAATTGCCCAACCAAACGATTTCGAGTACGGTCTATCAATTGGAATTGTGGAGATGATCATAAAACAAATGATCGAACACTACTCGTAACAATTAGAAGACCAGGACAAACCTCATTGACCCAACCACATATTTAATTTGGTAGGTCAGGACAGAAACCTATTGACCAAACCACTCCTATTGATAGGCAAGACCTTAAACTATTTGTTGAAACAAGTTCAATTACGAGCTGGTTCCACTAAGAGCAGGAAAGTTTCGTCTTCAGAGTTTTGCACCCTAAATGAAGACGAGTTGGAAAACGAAATTTGGCAGGGTTGTTCTTCATGACCATATGAACGAAAAAACGTAGTGATGGCCTTTTTTTGACAAAATGATTTTTTGGCGAATGAGGTACATTTTAACGTTTTTTAAAAATATTTTTCGGCAACTTTGACCCAAAATTAACGACGAACGAAAACGAAAATAAAAGGCCATCAATAAGTTTTTTCGTATGCTCGTGAAGAACAACCCTGCCAAATTTCGTCTTCCAACTCTTCTTGGATCCGGGCGCTAAAGCGATTTCCGTGAAAGTAAACAGTCCCCCTAGGGTTTCCAAAGAGCTCGATACATTGTTCTGTACTTTAGCAGGCGTTTATTATAACACACGTGTACACACTCGGTCGTACGAATCGCATAACAAAACAAGTGTCATCGACGTCTTCCCCTTGTTGATGCGATCATATCAACACGTCTAGCGTCTAATTATTCCACGTATTGGCCGAATTATGGCCGAGAGAAGAATCATACGGATTTTAGTATTGACAGCTCAAATCCCTATACAACAACGCCTTCCCAAGTAATACGAACAATTCCCACATCTCACGAACTACAGCTCGGGCGCCAAAACCAGCTTCACCGATGTGTTCGCCTTTGTTGATGCCGTCTGGTGGATATGCTTTGTGTTCGCGAGTTTCAGTGTATTTATTGCTTTATTCCTCGAAGATGGAATGTTACGCTTTTTCCTGGAACCAGCTCGTAGAAGGTCATGGCAGAAACCTATTGCTCCAACCATTCCTATTAATAGACAAGAGCAACTAAATTACTGTAGTGAAACACTTACAATTGGAAAGTCAGAGCAGAAACGGGTTGATTGAACCATTCCAATTAATAGACAAGACAAAAAAATAGCTGCTGAAACTATATCTATTGGACGGTCAGGACACAAACCGACTGACCGAGCCATTCCTATTAATAGATGCACCACGAACGCAATATCTCGACCAATTCCATTTGGATGGACGTCCGGAAGATCTGCTGTAAAAGCAATAGTCCATTGTGGGTAGATTCCATATTCTATTGAAGAAGTAATAGAGTATTGGAGTCTCCGGAGCGAAACAGTTGCAGGTGACAATTCCAGTTATTTCACAGAGCTCGAAAACAATTGTCTGAGCAATTCCAATTAGTAGGCGGACTACAGTACGCTGTTGTCTTTGCAATTCCAATTGCAACAATATGTTGGGAATCAATGGTCCGCCTCGTTTCAATTGATAGACTTTTAGGTGGGTCTATTGTAGGTTCAATAGTCTACTGCGATGTCTATTGTCCAAGGCTTAAGCAGGAAGGGGATGTAAAAAACAATTGCTACCAGCTATTGATTAATCCGTCGCCAAACATTTTGTCGGAGATATTTAATTTGATGGGCATCCTCCGAAATATGACGTTGTCTGGCCAATCGTTTGCTTTTGCAACTTCAAGAAAAAACATCTTCACATGAAACCATGTATGTGGCAAATTCTAATTGCAGCGTCCGGAATCAATTGACCGGCAACATAATATTGTACATTAAATGGAAATGCCTTATTTTCTGGACAATTAATTTCGAAGCCTGTCAAATAAATGGAATTGCCAGGACAAATATTTAGAAAGATGCCTATTAAATGGAATTGCCCGCGCAATTAATTTAGGATGCCAATTAAATATAATTGCCAGCGCACTTGGTTTAGAAGGATGTCGATTAAATGGAATTGCGGGGACAATTGATTTAGAAGGATGTCAATTACATGTAATTGCCCGCGCAATTGATTTAGAACGATGTCAATTAAATGGAATTGGCAGCACAATTGATTCATAAGGGTGTCAGTTAAGGGGCCCCTTCGGACAAAAAATATGTGAGCAAATGAAAACAAATCCGTTTTTTGTTTCCAATTGCAATACTATTTCTGGTATAATTTCCACATTTTCGTGATTCCCTGCGGAAAAAGGCATTTCTCCAGTTCTAATGCCACGAATGTCGACCAATGAGTAGTTTCAGAGATCCTAGATCATGGTCAACATTTGTGTCTCAGGAGACATATCGATCAGACGCCTTGTTCATCACGAAACGTGCCTCTTACTCGAAACGACTCGCCGTACCCCTGGTATCCAAGACGAATTTGAAAAATAGCAGTTTCTCCGGCTGCTGCTACTGTTTTAACTCAGATTTTCGACGAGGACGCCGAGAACTAGTAGGTGAAAGTAACTGAGCCTCTAGTTCACCCGTCCGTATCGTCCTACGTGGCGACAGCAGAGTGTAGATACCAAACAGGAGCTCCGAAACGATCAAATCTTGTTTGTACTCGCTTGCTGTATAACGTGCTCTCTGCAACCACGTGGTGTGCCGCTATGGCGTAGGGGAGGAGGCACCTGCTATTATACACACAGCCCACCAGGTTGTAGCAGACTCTCAAACATACACCCACACAAAAGGAGCCCAGTTCCTGTCGTCAAAGGCTCCACACACATAAACCACACAGAAGTGAGCCGTGCCTTTCCGTCACGCTCCACTCTCACATTGTATAATACGGACAGTATCTTCGTATCAAAGTCCGGGTCCTATCTTAGCATCAGCGACTGCTCCCAGGAGGAGCAGAAACACACCAGGTACCACGAGGCACACTAAATAATGCCTCGACACATATTACAAAACCCCACAATACATGAAACCCCCAAAGATATCCGCCGACATGTACCAAGCTACCGCATACCACGAACAGCCCCCCTATTCGGTGTGCGATACGATAGGTCCCGAATATCGTATCACCAGTTGCCAGGTAAAACGGCAAGTCCCAAATCCCATCCTCCATCGTTGCCAAGGTAAAACGGCAATCCCAAATCCCACCCTTCAGAATTACCAAAGACGGTAATCCCGATACCGAATCTCTCAATCTCGATTCCAGTATAGACTTCCTAAAATATATCAAGACAGTAACTTCGGGAAGGGAAAATCCAACAAACGTGAGTATGCTGGTAAAACCTTCAAACAAAATCAATAACACCGTCTTCACATAGATACCGTACCGCCCGATAACATCGGCCCCCCTGTTGTGTACTCTGTAAGAGCACAACAACAGAACATCTCTGATATAAAACATCTCCAATCGAATCATAACAGCCCCCCTGCTATTAATAGGTGTTCACCCCGGGAGTATTCAAAAGTCAACAACTTACGTACTGCATCTGAATTTAAAGGTACTATGGATACTAGTAATTTAGGGTCCCCTGTACGTTGTGCATCGTTGACCAATAGCGAACTGGTACGGTTCGATTCATCAAGACCATCGGCATACCCTATTTGCGTGTTAACATTACTCGACGCATGAGTGCATCCCAATACTTTCTCCAGTTCCCTAAAACTAACTCTTCTCCGTTCTCATCTCACCCAATACCCCAAAATACCCGAAACAAATAACATAAATGAAAGAAGTCACCACACATTAATCACAAAATTACGGTGAAAACGAGACGCCTCTGTGTGTAAGGGCTTGGTGAGGAAATCAGCATGTTGCAATGCCGACGATACGTGGACAACCTCGGATTCCCCGTTAGCAACACGTTCCCGAAGGAAGTGATGACGGACATCAATGTGCTTGCTGTTCGGAGTGGTCACAGGGTTCTTCGCTAGATGTGTCGCCCCCTGATTATCTTCCTTCACCGTGGTATATCCAACATCGCGGTCCGGGAAAATAAAACTCCAGAGATACCGCATGAAAATAGTCTCACGGAAACCGGTGGCCATTGCCACATTCTCTGCCTCCGTAGACGAAAGGGTAATGGATTTCTGCGTCCTAGAGTCGAACGATACACCGGCACCAGCGCACATGACAACTACACCAGAGACAGACCTCCGGTCATTGGCCTCGTGCGCGTAGTCCGCATCCATGTACAACTCCAGCTGAACTCCATAGCTCAGACCCCTCTGAAACGTGATACCGTACGTACTCGTAAATTTGATGTACATAAGGATGTGCAACGCTGCCTGCCAATGCAATAGCTTTGGTGCTGCAGAGTATCTCGCCACCGCCCGAACAGCGTTGAGGATGTCCGGGCGGGTCTGGTTCGCCAGCCACATCAAATGCCCTACCAACGACCGAAAAGGCTCATCAACGTCTGGTTCATCCTTGTCAAACACCTCAAGATTTAGGTCGACCACCGCAGGAATGCACTTGCCGCGGGTGACACCAAACTTCGCTAGGGTGCTTTCAGCGAAAACCTGCTGTGATATCGTCAATGTCCCTGCATCCCAGTCTCGAGAGAATCGGCAACCTGCGTACCACCGCAACTCCCCCAGGTTGTTGATAGGAACGAACTGGTTCAGGTCCTCACAAAACTGATCACACCTACTCTTAAGTCCCATCGCAAATATGTCATCCACATGCACTACTACTACGATAGAAACGGCCCCCGCTTCCACCAATCGCATGACACACGCATCAGCCTCACACTGCTCAAAACCAAGACCCCTCATACCACGTACCAAGTGATGGTGCCATTGCCGTGACGCCTGCTTCAAACCATACAAGCTGCGACACAACTTGACCACCTTCCCGGACATCGACCCGCACCCCTTGGGGAGGCGCATGTAGACGTCCTCACTTAGCTCTGACTGGACAAACTCCCGCTCGGCATCGAAATGACATACATCCAATCCCAACTCACACGCGATGGCAGCCAGCAAACGAATACTCGCAACGGATGGGCACGGGGAATAGGTCTGGAAATAGTCAACTCCTGCACGCTGCCCAAAGCCTCTCGCTACCAACCTGGCCTTTGCCCGCACTACTCTGCCAAAATCGTTAACCTTCCAATAATAGACCCACTTTTAGCAGAGATCGCGTTGATTCCGTTTCGTTGCTACGTGTCTCTACCCTTCTCGTCGATCACAGCACCGAATGTCGTCGCTCGGTACAGGCCGTCAAACTCAGTGTCCATGGCGTGAAACCACACGTCTCCGTGTTCATCCTCGCACGCTTCGCGATACGAGTCGGTCGTTACCAACTCACTCGCAGGGCATGAAGGCAGTTCAGGGGCGGGCATGTGAGGCGGAGACTGATCGGCAATGACCATGGCGATATTCTCCCGGGCAGCTAGCATCGAAACGAAGCCATGCTGCGCACCCATGCCCCCCTGCTGCCGCGACGCCGACCTCGTCACCGCCGGCGATACATGCCTCCGACACAGGGGGCGGAGGTGCGGGCGAGGAGCCTGGCGATGCAACGGTTGCGGGCGGTGCAGGGAGAAGGGACACGGGCAAGGACCCCGGCGGTGCGACGGTCGCTGACGTCGGCTCCTGCTGCTGCGGTACGGACGACGCAGCAGGCAGGGGCGTAGGCAAAGACTCTGGCGTTACACCAGTCGATGGCGTCGACGGCTGGTACCACACCTCGAAGCCCCGCGGCGCTTGCGGTTGCTGAGCTGGGTCGCCGACAGCCCCCCCCTTGGCCGGCGACGTAGACCCGGCTATCGCAGTCCCTCCATCGAACGGCGCGCACCGATAGCCCCACGTCACATCGGTCGAGTAGCTCGCGATGCCGCATGTCGACAACATGATCTTGCTGCAATTCGAGGCGTGGGCGTTGCCGGAGTTCAGGTAGAAGCATCACCCGCCCTTCGGCTCTGACTTAGCCGCCCGCTTGGCCGTGTGGCGTCCCGGCATCATGAATGGAAGCACCGGGCCCCTGTGAGGCCTCTCGTGGAACTTCTCGAAAGAGCACATCATGTCGGGCTTTTTATCCACACGCGCTATGAGGTTGAGCGCGTCGCACATCCACGTCCATGCTTCTGGCCACGTGCGATCGTAGTTGAGCGCCTTGGCCGGAAACTCCACACCATCGAACATGGTCTGGAACTCCAAGAATGCGGCCTGACCTCCTTCGGCAACAATACCTAGCTTCCGTTCCACCCGCCCGTTGCGCTTCGGACCGTCGACGGACGTGAACTCGCGGCGGATGTTGTTCTCGGGCATCAGCCTTTGAAACTGGGTGTTAGTGAATTCAGTGGCGTTGTCCGTGCAAAGGCTTTCAGGCTTCCCGTAGGCATTTAGGGCCGCCAGGAAAGTGCGGAAACCGAGGGTGACGGTGGCCGCACTCTTGTCCGGCAGAAATACCGGCCAGCCCATGTTGGTGGCGTCGTCGACGATCATCAAACAGTACCGAGCGCCTCCCGACGACGTCGGCATAGGTCCTGCGAGGTCGGCGAACAGGCGCTGCATTCGCTTGTCAGCACGGCACGATGTGGATTTTGCGATGGCTTTGCGGATCCCCTTCCCCCCCGCGCACCCATCGCAATACCCCAAATGTCCCGTCACCTTGATGCCCATTTGGCGTGCAGTCTCACGTAAAACGGCATCGTGGGCGTGGCCAAGAGAACAGTGCAGGTCATTGACGTCGATCCATCTCTGCCCACCAGGCCTCAGCACTGCAGCAGCAAGTGCGGGGGGTTTTCCGTGTCTCGCTACACGAGTGGCCTCGACGTAGTTGCCGAACTTCTCCTTTCGGAAGAACACGCGCCCGTTCAGCATGTGTGCCCCTTTGCGGTCAAGGATGATTACGTGCTCCTCTTGGATCACGTGAAATGCGCAGAGGTCGAAAGGGACCCCAGGAACATGCGCCACGTTCCTCAGAGTCACTGCTACGTCCTCAGCACAGTGCATCACGAGATCGACACAACCGAAGAACTCTACCTCCATCATCTTTCCATCGCCTATGCTCAAAACCTTCTCATCGGGGGTAGGGGGTCTCTAGTTGTAAAACAATGCACAATCGCCAGTGCAATGGATTGACGCAGCACTATCACCAATCAGAATCTTACTCCCAGCCCGTGTTGGTCTCACAAGACCACCACCAACAGAACTACAGTCGGGGACATCGAACCTGGATTTTGTTTTCTATAAATTTCACTTTTTATATTATTTCTCTTTTTCAAAGATGAAAATAAGATATTTTTTCGGAGACTTTGGATGACGCAACAAAGAACATCCGGAGACGGGAATCACCGCATCTTCGTTTCAGGCCAGCTCCCGAAGACACAAGGAGCCCGCCAAACCAACGCATGCCTCGATTCTCGCCCTGTGGCCGGAGCACGGTGCTTGGCTCTGCTGCTCGCGTACATCGTGCCAGACAGCCAAGCTCTCGAGCAACAGACCCGAGCCCCGACCACTCAAACCCTTAAAACTTTCTCAGTTCGAGCCGCCAGGGGCTCGCACCGGCTTGCCTGTGCTCCCAACATCTTTGGGAACAGTGCTCCGTCCTCCTATTTCGTTTCGAGCGTATGTGCTGTCGGTGTGCGTGTTTCCTAGTGTCGTCCCTGTACGGACAGGTCCATGTGAATCGAGTCGCTCGTGCTATTCTTGGGCTCTGCAACGATCCGTGTCGTCTCGCTGCAGCGCACGCTACTGTCGAGCGTTAACGAGCACCCGTCGAGACCAGAGACACATAGGGACACGATCGCGTCGCAAGCAGAGTGGCAGGAGCAGCACAGAGCAAGCACGAGCCTGCCATTCAGCAGCTTGGGAGCTCTTGTTGGGGTGGCCTCAGCTCGCGAGATCCTTCCAAGAGGGGGCGACAGAAGGCCACGCCGACTCGCCCAGGTAAGACCATTTGCGTTGAAAACTGCTCCCGCCAAGCCCTCTTGTAGTCGTGTATCACTCTGCAGCCGCTCGTGGTTGCGCCGCGCTTCTCGCGTTCGCCACAGCCAGCATCACCATTGCGGTGTCGAAATGATGAGATTCTCTTGTTATCTTTACACGGAGAAAAAAAATGGCTTTGCTCGTACGTATCATACTGCTACATATTCCACTGCTGCTGCTGCTGTACACGTACGTACGATATGACGAATCGATGCTGTGTATAAACGTATTAAAAAAAGAACACCCTCTTTTGTTACGCTGCATCACCCACCCGAGGGTGGTATACTATACCAGGTACTGCTTTAAAAGTATTATACGACGTATATACCAGGTACATACCCGTGTCTATACCTGATTTTACAGCAGTATAATATACCCCCCTCGGGTGGGTGATGCAGCGTGACAAAATAGGGTGTTTTTTTTTGTATACGTTTATACACAGCATCGATTCGTCATATCGTACGTACGTGTACAGCAGCAGCAGCAGTGGAATATGTAGCAGTATGATACGTACGAGCAAAGCCATTTTTTTTCTCCGTGTAGAGATAACAAGAGAATCTCATCATTTCGACACCGCAATGGCGATGCTGGCTGTGGCGAACGGGAGAAGCGCGGCGCAACCACGAGCGGCTGCAGAGTGATACACGACTACAAGAGGGCTTGGCGGGAGCAGTTTTCAACGCAAATGGTCTTACCTGGGCGAGTCGGCGTGGCCTTCTGTCACCCCCTCTTGGAAGGATCTGGCGAGCTGTAGGCCACCCCAACAAGAGCTCCCAAGCTGCTGAATGGCAGGCTCGTGCTTACTCTGTGCTGCTCCTGCCACTCTGCTTGCGACGCGATCGTGTCCCCATGTGTCTCTGGTCTCGACGGGTGCTCGTTAACGCTCGACAGTAGCGTGCGCTGCAGCGAGACGACACGGATCGTTGCAGAGCCCAAGAATAGCACGAGCGACTCGATGCACATGGACCTGTCCGTACAGGGACGACACTAGGAAACACGCACACCGACAGCACAGACCGCGCTTGAAACGAAATAGGAGGACAGAGCACTGTTCCCAAAGATGTTGGGAGCACAGGCAAGCCGGTGCGAGCCCCTGGCGGCTCGAACTGAGAAAGTTTTAAGGGTTTGAGTGGTCGGGGCTCGGGTCTGTTGCTCGAGAGCTTGGCTGTCTGGCACGATGTACGCGAGCAGCAGAGCCAAGCACCGTGCTCCGGCCACAGGGCGAGAATCGAGGCATGCGTTGGTTTGGCGGGCTCCTTGTGTCTTCGGGAGCTGGCCTGAAACGAAGATGCGGTGATTCCCGTCTCCGGATGTTCTTTGTTGCGTCATCCAAAGTCTCCGAAAAAATATCGTATCTTCATCTTTGGAAAAGAGAAATAATATAAAAAGTGAAATTTATAGAAAAAAAATTCCAGGTTCGATGTCCCGGTTCGATGTCCCCGACTGTAGCATGCCACTTGCCTAAATATGTCAAATGCGCCACGAAGAGGGTGGGCCACTTGACCTGCTGCTCGCTGCTGGATGTTGCTTGGCTTTCGATAGTCGAGAAAAACGGTCCGCCCTCGTAAGCTCCCCCGGCTCCTCCACTTCCTGGATCTGGTTGACCTTGGAGTCCGCCACCCACACCGCCCCTGTTCCAGTATGGTGCGCCTCCGCCCATACCACCCCCGTCCCAGTACGGTTCGCCTCCGCCCACACCACCCCCGCCCCATTTTGGTTCGCCTCCGCCCACACCGCCCCCGCCGCAGTTCGATTTGCCACCGCCCACACCGCCCCCGCCCCAGTTCGATTCGCCACCGCCTACACCGCCCTCGTCCCATTGCTGTACGCCTTCGCCCACATCGCCCCCGTCCAATTCGTCGCCGTGAATTACGAAGCCAGTTTGTGGCTGAGGCCAAGCTCCCGGTGGTGGTGGGGCACTGCTGTAGTGCTCCTGAGGGGCCGGAAGGCCATACGGAGGGGCCGCGACAATGTTTGCATGAATACGGGTGGGCGGGGCAGTACGACACTGCCTGGCCGTGTGGCCGTAAGCTCCACAAGTACCGCACGCCCCTGCGAAAGCATTCGGCGCTTTGCAAATCCTGGACTTGTGCCCGAGGGTACCACACCGGTCGCACTTGTACACTACCCCCATGGACGCTCCTGTAGGCGGAGGGGACTCCGGCTGATACCACCCACTTCCGGTGTTGCCAACCCAACCAGTGCCCCCGGCCTCTGCTGCTGCTGCTGCTGCTGCTGCTGCTGCTGCTGCTGCTGCTGCCCGGTGCTGCCCTGGAAACCCCCGCCAACGGCGAGGGCGTGGGGATCCATCAACGGCGCTGCAGCCCTTGGCACGACCGCCGCTAACTTCCGCTCCTCCAACTCCTTCGTCTTGCGGTTAGCGTGGGAGGTGCGGACGATTTCCTCCATCTCCGATCGCGTGATACCGGGCCGAAGCAGACTAGTGCGCTGCTCCACATCGTAAAACTCGGACGGAAGACGACGTGCGAGTATGCGAGTAACCTCGCGGTCTGACTTGTTAATACCCAATGTGGACAACACATTGAGCTTCCCCTCAGCACGGGCGAAAAACAGCTTGGGGTCCTCATCCGCCTGCATTCCAATATTCTCGAACTCTTTTTCCAGATGGTCCCTCTCGGCATCACCCTGCGGCTGATACCAAGCCATCACTGCCTTCCACGCTCCCTCCACCGACCCAGCGGCAGTCATACGTTCCTCAGCAGGCTGTCCTTTCGTAGCTTCCATGAGAAACTCCCATGCCTTCTCACATTTCTCGACTTTCGGCTGCCCATGGAGATAGATGGACCGGTTTCGCTCCTCCATTCTTCCCAAACCTCCGGCTATCCGAATGGGGTCGCTCGTGGGCTCAAGCGCCCCGATCCGACCCCGCTCCGATAAAAAGTTTGGAACCTGTGTGACCACAGGTGCAGCTGACTGCGCCCATCAAACTTGGGCACCCGCATGCTATTTTGCAACGACAAGATGAGCGCCGGGGCGGTTTGATGGCGGTAGTCCGGCTCCGACACAGGCTGCCCAGCACCTGCCTGCCACATGGGCCGCCCGCTCCGCCCAGCGGTACCCCCCTGAGCCGCTGCCTTGGCGGATATCCTCAACGCTCTCTCCGCTGACAACGCCGCGTCTCGCTCAGCCAACGTCGCGTCCCGCTCAGTCAACGTTGCCGTCAACGTCGCGTCTCGCTCAGGAAACGTTGCCGCCAGCGTCGCGTCTCGCTCAGCCAAATTAAGCGACACTTCCGCAAGCTGCCGTCGAAGCAGCTCGGCCTCCTCGGCCATAACAACAACCCTTCAGTAAGCTCCGGGCCCGGAAACCCACGATAATCGTGTTTGTATCCGCTTGCTGTATAACGTGTTCTCTTCAACCATGTGGTGTGCCGCTATGGCGTAGGGGAGGAGGCACCTGATATTATACACGAAGCCCACCAGGTTGTAGCAGACTCTCAAACATACACCCACACAAAAGGAGCACAGTACCTGTCGTCGAAGGCTCCACACACATAAACCATACAGAAGTGAGCCGTACCTTTCCGTCACGCTCCACTCTCACATATATACGGACAATATCTTCGTATCAAAGTCCGGGTTGTATCTTAGCACCAGCGACTGCTCCCAGGACGAGCAGAAACACACCAGGTACCACGAGGCATACTATATAATGCCTCGACACATATTACAAGACCCCACAATACATGAAACCCCCAACAATATATCCGCCGACATGTATCAAGCTACCGCATACCACGAACAAATCTTGCCGCGGAGCACTTTCGTTTCGTGATGCAAACACAACAATGCTTGCCCTCCCTTGCAGATCCAACAGCCCCAATACCTCGTAGAGACTATAACGAACAAGCTATGCGTTGGTCGGTCGAAGGTCTGAGCATTAGAACTGGATCTATGCCATTTTCCGTAAGGAGTACTGATGATATGGTATTATTATACCAGAAATTGTATTGCTGCTGTAAAAAAAACGGAAATATATATATTTTCAACACTCAAGTACTCTTTTTTTTTAATACCGAAGGGGCCCTTTTAATGGAATTGCCTGCACCATGGCTTTAGAAGGCTATCAATTAAATGAAATGGCCAGAGCACTTCTCACCGACAATATGCTGCAATACTAGTGTACCCTGGCCTTGTTAGCGACTCGTGGGAGGTCTCTGACGTTGGCTTCGTTCACAGCGCTTGCGTTTACGTTCGATTGCCTTTCTTTGCGTTTTTTTTTTTTTCCCGGCTTCTTAGCCTAGCAACTTAGAGGTGTGGGAGGGGTTTTGAGGAGCCGCATCTTCGACTCATGTTCTAATTGGGGGAACTGGGATTTCCCCGTTTTTCCCATATTTCTGCATATACGGCTCATCAGGGTGGGCTAGTGTAATGGTGTGGGCTAGGAAGACCGGTAATTACCTCTGTATAGGTAATTGGTCCGTTTTCGTATAACTTGGATGGCATTCGTATTCGGTATTCGGGGTATTTATAATGTCTAAGGGCCATACTTGAAGCCCGTCCCGAGACAGATGTCATCTGGCTCGGGGTTTAATAAAAGCTGCTTCTCTTCTACGCTTGACTCTACGGAAAGTGAGTAACACCAAGGATGCTTAGGGTCGATCTTAACGAGAAAAGTATTTTTCTGGTTTTCTCGGAAATTTCGGTATTTTCTAAAATGGGTACGAGCTTCAGTTGCCTCGCTAATAATCGTCCACCAGGCACAAAACCGTCATTACAGCAACAGCGCTCTCGGTAACCATCCGTGTGGTGGTCCCACAACGGTCGGCCTGGCTCGTAGGCAGGTATCGGTGCCTCGGAGAGTGAAATCCACCACCAACTCGTCGCGCTACGACGCCCAACGCTACAAAGGCTTGAGCTACAGCCCTCCGCGAGCTCGGTCGGTCGGGCACCTCGGTGCGGTCACTGTGTCAACTCGATTGTGAGAGCTCAAAAAGCTTTTGCGCCTTCTGCGCTCGGCTATGGCCTGTGGAGGACCTCGGGAACAACCCTGGCCAGCCCTGTGTGTTCGTGAGGGGTGGCACGGCTGGCACGGTGGGGCTGCCCGATCGTACCCATAAAAACCAGAAATTTACGGGATTACCAGAAAAACTTGGAGGCCAGTTTTTTCGGGGACGAAGTTTTTCTGGTGAAACCAGAAAAAACCAGGAAAAAACCAGAAAAATCTGGAAAAACCCGAAATTCACTCCTCGTTAAGATCGACCCTTAATAGAGCTATTTGAAACTCAAAATAGGAGCTTATATATGGTTCTTCCCGAAAAAAGGTCATATCGAGTTTCAAACGTCGCCAAAATAGGCGCTTATTTTTGACATAACGACCAGCGTGATATTTGGCTCTTCTCAAAATATGTACTTGGTCACTTTTTGAGCATACGTACTGGAGAATAAAGTTTTACTTGGTGGGAAGTTTCTCAGCAATTTATCCTACAATCGAAGCACCACAGCAGGGCACAAGCATCACAGGAGGACTAAAAGCAAAGAAGCACAGGGCAGCAGCACAACTACCCTCGACTTACGGCCTACGCCCGAGCAAACTGCCCATAGTACGAGCATGGACCCGCTACCAGGARAGCTACCAAAACAGCAGGCGTGCTGCCACCGGCGAGGGTTATCCCGCACAGCCGAGGTCGCCCCAGTTCATCGGTCTACGTCCGAGCGTCAACAGCTACGGTTCTCCTCCCCGCCTTCCCGGATTCAACACCGGGGCCGGTGTGCGCCAGCCGCTGGGCTTGCGCACAGACATGCCGTGCACCAACGCCCAGGTTACGGGTGGTGAGCGTGCGCATGGTGTGTTGGGTCCGGACGGCCCCTGCGCCCCAAGCGCTGCCACCTCGTTCCGTGATGGGCCCGGCCCAGCAGGCCCTCAAGCTTTGCCTTCATTGCTTTGACTATGCCAGCACCTGCACGTGCTCAAGCAGCTGGTGTGCACTCTCCGAGCACACAACACAAAAAAGTCCCTCATCACGAACGCGTGCTGCTGAAAGTGTGAAAGCCCAAAAGAAGAAGAAATCCTGGAAAATTATGTCAGTGTCCTTCGTAAAAGATCCACCGTTTAAAAAAAAATGGCATATGCTGAGTTTTAGACGTTGCGGGAAATGTGGCTCTATAGTGCCCCGATGTTAGAGGTAATCCGTCAATGATGTCGGTCATCCCGGGCGACTTTTTGCAATAATAACGAACACTGCTACCCAATAGTAGCTGGTAGCAATTGACGATCACAGGGAAAAGGCTAGTCTTCGCAGAAGCAGAACTAGTGGGAGAAGCCATTGTGACCGGATTAGTCGACAAGAAGGGAGATATAATGGGTGGCAAAAAAAAAATCAAATATTGCTGACCTCTTGGAAGACAAAGGCTAGCCATTCAGGTCAATGTCTCACAGATGAGGACAACGAGCAGTTTCACACACGCGCTCCTTATTAGCTACATAAGCAGTAACATGACTACGCAACAGATTCGTGCAATATTAAACCATTGGACATGATGACTCCTTACAAATATCATTGAATATGGGCGATCTTGCATAGAATTGTTGCGATAGACTCGATGCGTTCATTAATGCATTGACACATAGACAGTCATTTAGGACTGTTACTAATAAGACATTAGACTGTTGGTATGCCAGTTCTTATTAATCTTTGATCCGAGTATCTATACCGACAACTACGTAAACGGGAAATAGGATATTTTCACAAAAAGAATACGAACTCATGTTTAGTGATGTCTATTTTCTAATGCCCCCCGAAAAATAAATTAATTGATCTTCTGTATCAAACAAACACAGATAAATAATTAAAATGCCCCTCCCTTGCCTAAATTAATCAATACACTCGTAGAAGCCAGTCGATAGTTATATTGTTGCTATAAAAGGTAACACTACGTAACTGTTATATACACCAGTAATATAAGTTATATCCGTGTGTGATTTGTCTTCACATTGAACGCTCCTTTGTACTTTGCTTTCGAATTGTGTCAATTAATGATTTGCCACCCCTCGCTCGAAGAGGGGGGGSCAGGGAAAACCCCGGGGCTGACCTCCAAACAGCCCCGTTCCAGCATCCGTACACACGCAAGTCAGCTACCACTTCACCCGGCGTAAAACTCCATATTTGCCGGCCTCCCATCCGGCGATTAGTCTTCAATACAATCGCCGGCTTCAACCTCCCGGAAGTTCATTCCACTTGCCACACTCACACTCAAGGGGATAATCTACGTCACAAACCACACCCGTCATGCCCGGTCTCAAACTCCTGCATCCCATTCGCAGGGACGCGCCCCAACCAACCACATTCAGCCGTATGTTTTTTTTTTTTTTTTTTTTCCTACCCGCATGACACTCGCCAACTGACGTAACCATACCCCTTCCGTTATTGGATGCTCCCTGACCCTACTAGTTTCTGAACTGTGCCCGTTCGAGCCCGTGTTACCCTTCTCCTGTTCGATGTCCGCGCACGACCCCCGGCACCACACTCGGCCTTCAGTCGTACTAATCGCAACCCTGATGTCCGCGCACGACCCCTCGCCCCACACTCGGCCTTTAGTCGTACTAATCGTAGCCTCGATGTCCGCGCACGACCCCCGGCACCACACTCGGCCTTCCGTCGTACTAATCGTAGCTTGTAACACCCCCTTCGACCACGCTCATGCGACATCATGCACCGGTCGACCTATCTTTCGCACAGTCCGCGACCCCACGTCTGCTCCATACTGCAGATCCCGTGGCACGCCCACAGCAGCAAAACACTTCCGTTAAATGCGGATGCACCCGAATCATGCAAAGTTACGAATTGCTGCTACTATCCCTTCCCCCTCCCCACTGACTCCCTCAAAAGCACGGGCGGGTGGGTGGGAAAAAAAAGGACACTCTCCTGAACACCTCCCCACACTGTTGGCTTGACGGCTTGGACGCCCTTTGCTTGATGTCTGCTCGTCAGCTCTCAGGGAGGTGTTCCTTCGGCACTGCTGCAGTACGCAGTCAATTCGCCCCATGTACGTGTGGACCACTACAGGACCTACATTCAGCATATATATATGATTGGCCAATTCTTTCGTACGTACAAAACTCGCATTCCCTCGCCTCGCTGTGCTCCCCACGGAAATATTATTATGCTCTGTACTTTGCTTTCGAATTGTGTCAATTAAATATGTGCCACCCCTCGCTCGAAGAGGGGGGGGGGCAGGGAAAACCCCGGGGCTGACCTCCAAACAGCCCCGTTCCAGCATACGTACACACGCAAGTCAGCTACCACTCCACCCAGCGTAAACCTCCATATTCGCCGGCCTCCCACTCACTACGGTAGTTGACTTGGTGTACGTATGCTCTTTCTTCCTCTCTGACCCCCCCCCCCCCAACCTTCGGCATTATTTATATTCCGCCCCACTTAGTCCCTTGCCCTGGCTGCTTCTTGCAACCTTCACTTCCGTCTACCATCACGCCAGACACCCACTGTGCATCTTTCCCATGATCTCGTACGTAACCCTTTTATGCCCCCGACGCCCATCGGCCCTCGCGCTTCAGCACCTCGGGATCAGCGCCCCCGGCCGACAGGTGCGTGGCACCCCCAATCCTCAGGGAGTGCAACGCATACTCCTCTGCCTGCACTCCCGCCACTGACACCACCTGTCGCAGCGCCTTCGTGGCCTGCGCCTGCGTCCACATCGACCACCTGCCATTGCCACAACCAAACGCCACTAACGGTGCCGACGGGGGAAGGAAAAGGCAACACGACAATAACTCAACCATTAAATAAACAGCGCCCCCCCCAGCGACTACTGATCGTGGCGGACCTCGTCTGGCTCGAGTTAGTATTGCGCCCTTGCGCAACTGGTCGCATTTGGGCCCTCGAAACCGCACTTCAACTCGATCCGCCGTCGACCACTGCCCCCCTTCCAACTGTTTTTCTCCCCGGAAAAAGGCTACGTCTCCCCGCCTCAAACAATAAATCTCGTGCATACGTGTACTCGTTTCGGCGAACATCTCCGCCGCTCGCGTAAGAAAGAAAAATGACGCCCCCAGTGCAAGCCACAAAACGCGCCCCCCCAACCCCCCATGTCTGCGCCAAGTGCCCCCCCCCAAGCAGCTTGGGGGACGACAGCGGCCTTCGTACTCTCGGTTGCGATCCCGCGGCTGCGTGCGATCTTGCGGAACCTTTGAGTGCGTTTCGAAGTAACGGGTGAGTGGTGTCTAACTCGAAACCACGCGAGGATCGGGGCAACAAATTGATAGCCGACAAGTGACTCTCCGCGGTTTGGGCTTGCAGTTTTTTAGTTGTTACTGCGTAAGCTGTGTACTCTAAAAGGGATCTTACGTTCGCCACCGGATTTTCGGAAGCTTCTAAAAACACCGGTTCACCTACCACGTTCAAGCGAAAGTCCACCCACGGACCGAAATACCCCTGGTAAGCTCGCTCAGTCGAGGGCGCAACGGCGTTTCGGACGAGCTCGAGGCCAACACTGAGGTACATAGAGCTCTGCCGTTTTCCCCCAAATCCCAAACCTGCCACGGGATTTGGGGGCGGGCGCGAACAAGATTAGCGTGTACGTCGGATTTTTTCGACCTAGAGATTCCGTCAGCGGCGTCGTTCAAAACGCCGGGCACATGCAAGGCGTCAAAATTCCACCCACTGGACATTTCAAGAACTCCCAGGAGACGCATCAACGCCCCCGATCGCGGCTCTTTACCCCCCCCGGCAACGTCGCACCCACTGCACTGCTGCCTCGTTATCTCCCCGTAACACGCACACAATCGCCTGCCTATGCGGGGAGATCTTCACACAAAACCACCAACATCCATGATGAAATAACCATCCCAAGCAGCTCTAAAACGTTAATAGAAATATCGTTCACGCCCTTCACTGCCCGACTTGAACCGCAAAATCGCTCTTGCCCGTCCTTCGTAAGGTCGTACCGCCAATACACGCCCGTTTCCAAACAAAAACCCCCGATGGCCTGCTTGGATGCGTCTGAATATATCGTGCGTTGAGGGGGACGAGATACCAAATTATACATGGGCGCTGAAAGGCGACCCCCGATGGCTTCAAAACCCTCGGTCGCAAACCATCGCCAAAACTCGAGATCCCTGTGAAATTCCGGACCCAGAACAACGCGCCGCCCACGCCCTAATGACGAAGTTTCGGATGCAGCAGCCGATCGCGACATCCCAACTTCTGCTAATAGTCGGTTCACAAAAAACTTGCCCGGCCGCACCACAAAATCCACATGCATAAAAAAACCCGTCAGCTGGGAAACCTGCTTTTCCCACGCCCACGTGCGAGATGGCGGCCACTCCGCCATCAGACGGCCCAGCTTCTGCATTTGTGTGGGTGGCATCGTCACTGACAACTCGTCGGTGTCCACTATCCAACCCAACACCTTCAACCGTGAATCCCAACTAGTAATCTTCCGCGCGGATAACAATGCCGGATCGTCTGGGCCCCGTTCTCCTAACAAGCGGAAGTGATCGGATGCGAGAGATTGTAACGCGCGAATGCACCTCCGACCCTCTGGAAACAATTGGACCTCGACGAGGATGCCGTCATCAACATAGTACCGCACGAAAAATTCGCTGCCAGTTTCACCGCCACGATCCTGAATACGCACGCAATCCCGAGGCAGGGCAGCAGCCCTGCCCCCCCGCGACGGCACCACTGTTACATGGTCAACGGCAGTGGCTCCTTGGGCCGTCACATGAGCGTGCTGGAATGTGGTGTGAGTGTGTGAGTGTTCGAGGGCTGCCGAAAACATTCCCCAATCGAAGATCCACCACCACGTGATTCCCCACTTTGTACCCAAACGTCGGGGCACCTTCTGGGTCTACTGGAACCTGTCGAAAAGCCTCTTTCCACATAAATACGTGCCAACACGATGCGTGCGTCTGGACCGAATCTCTGCCGGAGGTACAACACTCGCAAAAACACATCGCGCAAAACGTGACCCAGCTCACACGGTGGAGTGCACTCAAAATCGGTATCCTCATTGACACTCGACCGATTGCCAGACCCTGCGAATGTCAAGTCATGAATGATGCGAAATTTGGGCTCCTCGACTACACTCAATGAGGACAGGCGGATTCCTTGAATTTCTTCAATAAAATTCGCGTTGAACACCAACGCACGACCCGTAACCACATCAGTCACCACCTTCTTGGCAATTACCATCTGCGTTACCCCTAACACCCGAGTGATTGCCATACTCCACCTCCTCTGTGAGATGGCCACCTTGTGCAACGTCCACCGACAAACACGGTGATAACGCTCGCAACAAACGGTCTATGTGAGGAACATTTTTGACTTCCCCAAACCAATGCATCACTTGTCTCACATCAGCATGTGGTGCGAAAAGTCGTGGACCGACGACGGAAGTCAACTGCTTCACACTCCCTTCACGTTGCCTCAACAAAAACGAGCCTAAATCAGCGATTCTGCAGAGACAATCCAACGTGCCCGACAGGGGCGAGCTACTTAGCGTGGCCCGTTGAACACGCCAGGCATCCACAGCCTGGTCCAGCGAGAGCTTTATTCCCAACGAATACACCCGCTCTGCCTGTCCAACCCCTCCAACGCTACTCTCAACCCGCCCGTGCATAGCTTCCTCTGTTGGCGCCGACCCCGGAACGTGAAGCTCAGAACGTTCTCGCCCAACCGCTCCCTCCCGTTCCAGCACGCCCAACGCCAGCTCCCGCAGCCCTCGCCCCACCTTCGAGGTCTCTGCAGTCGCCCCGCCCGAGGTTGGCCCCACCGGCAGGTGGAGCCCGCACCCCTATCCCGAGCCAGAAGCGCCGCGTCCGCCCCCGCTGCCCTGCGCCCCCCGACCCCCCCTCCCATTGGCCCGTATTACCAGTGCGTTCGAAGTCCCGCCCCCCCCCCCCCCGACCACCAGCGCCTGCGTTACCGTCCCCACCCCGCCCCCGCGCTCCTCCCTCCGCAGGGACCCGAGCCTCTGTGGCTCCAGGCTTGTCGTGTGAGAACTTGCAGCCATCGTCGTACGTACAAGTTTGCGTCTGGGAGAACCGGAAGCACGCGTTCGTCTTCTTGCGTTTGGACTTTGTTGCGACCGCAGCCCCTTGGCTCCTTTTCCCCGTACTACTTGTTGAATGCGCACCTCCACCGCTGTCGGCGCGCAAAAGCTTGTACATGGTGCCTCCACCGCGCACAAACTCGCGGAGCGCTGGGAATCTCGGCATCGGGAGCATTTCGAACACCGCGTCGGCCTCTGGCGGTGTGGCCCCCGCATGTTCTGCCTGCACCGTCCTGGTTAGCTCGCCTACCCACAAGCGAAGGTCGTCGTTGATCATGCTTCCCAGAATGTTTGCTGTCTCGCTGCTCCCGAGGAAATTGTAGTGCTTGAAGACGTGGCTCCGTAGCAACGAGCTCGCATGGACGCAGCACTCGTCGATCCTGTGCGTCCGCGCGAGGCACAGCGCGTCCGACGCCACAGTGTCTTTGAGGCCCAGACTCAGGAGTGACTTCAGTGCCTGCCGCAACAAGTCGAAACTGTCCGCCAACGGCACGTCTCTGTCGTTGCTGCTGGCCTCCATACGCGGACGAAATTGCAAAACGTCGAATCCGCCCAGGGACCTAAGCTGCTGCGCCACCTCAGCTGTCACCTCCAGCATGTCTCCCAGCAGCGCCTGCAGATCGTCGACGGTCTCCCCGGTGCTTGGCGGTGCCCGGCCGCGAACGAACCAGTGCTTTCGAGAGCCTGACTTCCTCCAGATCGCCACATCATTGCCCAGCTCGAGCGTCTGCATCTGGCGTTCCCCGGCACTCCGACCTGGTACATCGGCGATCCCTGCCGCAGCAGCAGTGGGGTTGCTGTTGTTGACGGCTTGCTGAATCATCTTCTGTAGCTGGTCCATCTGGCCGGACATCTCCTCCAACCTCTCGGACACCTCACCGACCCGGTCTGTCATACCAGTTAGCTCCTCGATCCTGCCCGCCACCACCTCAAACTTGCGATTAATCTCCGTGAACTCGCCGTCCAGTTGCCGCTGCCGCTTTTCCATCTCAATACGGCCTTCCCGTTCCCACTTCTTCATCTCTAGGCGGCTCACCGTTTCCCCCCTTTCCGCCTGCTCGGCCGTGCCGTCCATTCCTTGTTCACTTCTTCCGTCGCCATCGCTCTCTTTGGCCTCGTCCGACATGAAAAAGGACACTCTCCTGAACACCTCCCCACACTGTTGGCTTGACGGCTTGGAAGCCCTTTGCTTGGTGTCTTCTCGTCAGCGCAACCCCCGACTCTCTCAGGGAGGTGTTCCTTCGGCACTGCTGCAGTACGCAGTCAGTTCGCCCCATGTACATATAGACCACTACAGGACCTACATTCAGCATATATATATGATTGGCCAATTATTTTGTACGTACAAAATCCCTCGCCTCGCTGTGCGCCCCACGGAAATATTATGCTAAAGCATGTGAGATGCTAACGTACCGGATACGAGAACTCAACGACCCGAGCTGAACCAAACAATATAAAAAGACAATAAAACTACAGTAATTCTGAAATGAAACATAACACAAATGACGCAGGGAGACAGAAGCGCCTCTAGAAGTACAGGACAACATATAATATTCAGGAAATCGGGTCGAGGCTGGGTTTCTTATCTGAGAGAGGGTGTTTTCTACACTAATTTCAATATAACGACTTCCGAGTTTCTTACTTGCCTCTAAATCTCAGCCTGACTTTCTTAATAGCCTGCTTCTTATTATGTGTCCCGTACTACAAATGTATTATTGATAGTTAGTGGTCTTTCAGGCTACCTGGAATACCGGGACCTCTATACGTGGAACAGCCATTGATCGCCCACGGACAAAACGAACTCCGTCGTCGATGCTCGGAGTGGGGTCGCAACGCCGAAGGAGCGCGTGCCAAAAGCGAACGCCGCCCTCGCCAAGTCGAAGGAAGCCCGGACGCTTTTTTATCGCAATGCGGTCATTGAGATTATTGAGCGCTTTATTTAACGCGTCGAAACTCCTTTCCACTGAGAGCTATTAAAAATAAAAATGATATATAGCTAATTGAATGTGTGCCAGTTTGTGTGTGGTAGTGTGTATCAGCTGCACGGGCCGGAATCTTGGGGAGGAGTTCTGTATATCACGGAAGAAAGACTATCCCGGTGATAAATTTAATGTCTTCCACAAGTGTAACTTGTGGTTTCTAGAACCGAATTAAAAAGCTGTTTGTCTTATTGTCTTTCCCATGAGAGTCCGTCTAAGGCCACCCACGGACAAATTCCATTCGAAACTGCTACGCAACAGTTCGATAGCCCTCGAAGAGGCGATCGTCATGGTCCAAACCATACCTAATGGGGTGCCCTGTGTGTGGAGTAATCAGGGTTGGCAGCCAGCATCCCAAACGGAGTGGCGGGCCGAGCAGCATCAATCAGCAGCATCCATCGCTCGTCCGAGGACAGCGGGAATTATGTTTGACAAGTCAAATTTCAAGTGGAATCTGATTAATGAAATTCATGTTTGTACAGCATTACGCGTTTATCTGGGCTGGGAGTGATCAGGTGGCGAAGGCTTTTCCCTCCGTCCCAGTCTCACTTTCTCGCTCCCTCCCTCCCCCCCGCACTCCCTCGCTCGCCCTCTCCCTCTCCAGCCTTCCGTCCCTCCCTCTCTCCATCCCTCCCTCCGCGCCTCCGCCCTATCCCTACCACCCTTCCCTCCTCCCCCCCCCTATGCTCCCTCCTCTCCCATTCCCTGTCACCCCACTGCACTCGAACCAAAATTGTCACGACTCACGACACATCACCTTCTTCAACCCCTTGATCCTTGACAGACAGCGCCTACTGTAGACTGACACCATACTACTAGGTTTCAGTGTTGAAACACTCGGCCCTACACCCTTAACAGTGAAAGTTTCCTTTGCTTGACCTGACATCATTGCATTTATCTTGTCGGATGTCTTTGGCGAAATCGTTCAACCATTCATCATTCTAACATGTCGATTTTTTAAACCTGGAACCATTCGAAAATCAACCCCGCAATTGGGTGCGTCCCTCCCTGAAAGACAAAATATATTTCAACCATTCATCCGGACTAATCAATCAACGAGTACGAGCAGAATCTTTTCAAGCCACAACTTTATTTTTACCGCCCTCCTCCCTCCCTCCCTCCCTCCCTCCCTCCCCCCTCCCTCCTAACTTCCTTCCCTCCCTCCCTTCCCCCCTCCCTCCTCCCCTTGCTCCCGCCCAGCCTCGATGTACTACGTACACGTAATAACTGAAGCCCGTCGACATCGAAGACCTCAGACCAAAAGATCCGCGCACCTATCAGGTTTCCTGACATCTAAACATTTTAGTGAATTTATCGCGTGATTGCTGCTGCGTCTTATGCTCCAATACTAGCATGATGACTATGCATGCATATGGAGGGGCGCATCGTGCCATTTACAACAAAGATGTCAGGAGACGGGAAACCGTCACGCAGTCAGTCAGTCAAGGGCGTCCGTCAAGGCATTTCCATCCGTCTAGACGGATTTTCCCCTATCTCCGCTACGTAAAACAACGCCTCAATATATCTGTGGAAACCCCTATTTTATTGTGTTCTTGTGCTGCTGGCTCTACACAGTATGAAGGAGCAACAAGATACGATTATATTTCTTTGTTGCCCGTTGTTCGTGGTGTATCAAGATACTGCTGTAAATCTGAACTCCAAACGAGGAAAAAAATGGCGGAAACGAAATCTCAACAAGAAAATACTGGTTTAAAAAAATATGGTCAGGCGTTCTCCAAAAAAACGGGGATTTTTACTTGGTGTACCCGGGTTTTGCCGTCAAGGCACGCCCGTCAAGGAATTTTTCTTGACCCCGTCCGTCAAGGGGTAACAGTGCCGTTTCCTGACATCTCTGATATGCAATGAAGAATGTAGGACCTTCATGCGATGAACGTTCGAGATCATGCGTTGAACATTTTAGTGGATTTATCGCGAAATTGCTGTTGCGTCTTATACTCCAATAGCACCATAACTACAGTATATACTGCAGTATGCATGCAGCATGCATGGGCGCATCGTGCAATTTATCATGAAGAATGTAGGGCTTTTGCACACACGTGCTATTTTGTAGTACGTGGTTGCCACGACTCCTGATGCATGCGTGTATGTTGCTTAATTAATTGTTGAGCATGTGCAATGTAGGCATGCGTGCTGCTACGTATTATACGCTGTACGGAGGTAGATCATGCGTTGAACATTTTTGTGAATATATAGCGTAATTGCTGCTGCGTCTCGTGTTCCAATAATACCAGGTGGAGAAGGCGTTTCCCTCCGTCCTAGTCTCGCTTTCTCCCTCCCTCCCTCCCTCCCTCCCTCCCTCCCTCCCTCGCTCGCTCTGTCCCTCCCCCGCTTTCCGTACCTCCCTCTCTCCATCCCTCCCTCCGCCCCTTCCCTTTCACGGTTCCCTCCTCTCTGCCCCTCGGCTCCCTCTTCTCTCCCCCTCATCACCGTCCTCGAAACAAAGATGTCACGACACAGCACCTTGAACCATTTGACAGACAGCCCCTGGACTGACACCATTCTACTAGGTTTTACGTAGTGTAAAACATTCGTCTCTATACCCTTGACAGTGTAAGTTTGCCTTGCTTGACGTGACATAATTTTGGAACCCAAATTTTACACCTTCTGACTTCTGACCACGGCAGACCACGGTGAAAACCGGATTTTCCAAAAATATGCACTTGGACAGGCTGAGACATGATACGGGTACAAAGCACTTATTGTATACTGGTATTACTCCTGTAATAGTACATAAATACGACGTCATGAAATATCTGCGTATTACTCTGTCTGTACATAAATGTAGACCTGCACCTGCATTTCCGGGGATGTAACATACTCGGAAATATGATAGACCATTAAAAACTGACACACAGGCATATTCAAATGGATACGTACACAGCACACAGCACAACACAGCCCGCAGCAAGCAGCAGCAACAACACAGGCAGTCGCACANCTCTCCCTCTCCAGCCTTCCGTCCCTCCCTCTCTCCGTCCCTCCTTCCGCGTCTCCGCCCCGTCCCTACCACCCTTCCCTCCTCCCTCCCCCTGTGCCCCCTCCTCTCCCATTCCCTGTCACCCCACCGCACTCGAACCAAAGTTGTCACGACACAGCACCTTCAACCCCTTGACAGACAGCGCCTAGACTGACACCATACTACTAGGTTTCAGTGTTAAAACACTCGGCCCTACACCCTTGACACGTTTCCCTTGCTTGACCTGACATCATTCCTTCTAACTATTCGGATGTCGTTGGCGAAATCGTTCAACCATTCATCATTCTAACAATTCGAATGCTTTAACTTTCAGCCATTCGAAAATCAACCGCGCCAATTGGGTGCGTCCCTCCCCGACATACTAAATATGTTTCAACCATTCATCCGCACGAATCAACCTACGAGTACGAGCAGAGTCTTTCCAAGCCACGGCTTACGGCAGAGGTGGCAACGGCCGTAGGGGCGGAGGCGGCCGATTATAGTAATAGATGGTTACGAGTACACACACTTGCGGAATAAGCACCCCAGCCCGTTCCTTGGTCGTGCAATAACAATATATATATACTATCACTGACTGGGTGTGCTGTTGTGGGGGTTGGGGTATCCAACGTACCCCCGGTGATAAGCAGTATGCACGGTAGCCCCAGCGTTAGGGGATGGTGTGACGAGGGGGGGGGGGGGTACTCATGTCGTGCACGGCCGTAGTCATATGACCATAGACCCTCGCATCCCTACAATGCCCGGACGGAGCACGTTGGGTTTTCACCAATGAGGCCGACATTACTCGCACCAAGCGCGAATCGCCGTGAGGTATTGGGCGAGTCGCATGGAGGGTGAGCTGCATCCTGCTAAGAACCGCCTCTGAGGCGGACTTGCATATGGACGACAGCTTCAATGAGTTAATTTAATTTCTGGTGGGGTTACTCCCTGAGACAGCAATGGGTATTACTATGTATCTGCCTCATAGGTGCCTTACCATATACACACTACGTGATACGACCATTCCCCTTGTGCGAAGTTGAGCTTATCAACCACGCACAAATGATCTACCAGACCGCCAGCCTTGGGCACCGCCAAAAACAAAAAAAACGGTACCCTGGTTGTCTAGCTCACGCAGTGCGAGGCATGTTCTACAGCGCCGTCGCCAGGCGACGCCAACCCAACCTATAAAAATATAATCTATTTATACGGGGGGGGAGGGGGTGTGGTATTGAGGGTGTGTCTACGGTAGTGCTACTAATAATTGGTATTATACCTAAGGAGGGTTACTAGAGCTCGGCCAGACTGCAGATAGATGGTGTGATCCAGGGCATTAATTTGTGGTTTGGCCTCTGTTGCGCGCAGAGCCAATTTGCGACGCTATGTGTGTTGCCCACCGCAGGAGCCCCCGGAAGACCGCCGGCGTCGAAACAATTGCGGCCTATGCGCGAATATACGCCTCAAACGTAAGTAAAAAGCCTTTTATTTGTTTTTTGCCTACGGCGAATAGACAAAAGTACATAAAAAAGAATAAGAGCCTACGGCGAATAGCAAAAAAAGTGCCTTATTTTTGTTTTCGACTATGGCGAATAGGATAAGGGGCTTAAAAGATGTTCAATTACGACTAATTATTAAGAAGAAAAAAATATATATGTTTGAAGCCTCCTGCGTGAATTAACGTGCAACAAAACTTTTCGCCTGCGGCGAAAAACGTTGCGCGCCCAAAAACGCGCGTTGCGCTGCGCGCGACCAGCCTCGCGGCGACTGTTACGGAAAACGGTTATTTTGGACAAATGTTGCGCGAGCGCAACAGCTCAACACCTAGTTAGTACGCTGGTGGGATCATATGAAACTTCTATGTCTAGCCGACGCCCCGAACAATACACCGTACCAAGTATATCCGATAAAACATGGCGCACTGGTTGGTTTTGGAGATAAGGCTACAATGGCACGCGGCAAGTTCCGTGGTTGGACACAAACCTACTATTTTACACCAGCGCTGGTGGTTGGGGTGTAGGGCACAGAAAGAAGAGTACAGTACGCGACATCACTTGAGAAACACCTACTTTGGTTCAGTTTCGCGTCTCGCGTTTTACTTTCTCTCCAATTTTAGCAGAGATGTTTAAATCCAATTTTTGAATGGGCGAAAAGGTGCAAAACGCCACATTCTTGAAAATAAGATTCTGTTTTTCAAAGACGCCCAGTGCGACCTTGAGCGGTTGTCAAGATTGTTGTTTTCCATGTGGCATCTATCACTCATAACTCACAAGATCTTTATTAGAATCGGTGCTCCTTAGAACTGCAGGAGAACTACAGGCCTCATAGTTGATCGTGACCACTATCAACGACTCTGCTGTAACACTACAGTAGTACGCGACCGCACTTTAGAATTTCCTATTTCAACTAAGTCTCGCGTCTTATTTCCTCTCCGATTTCAGCAGACATGCTTGAATCCAATTTATTTTTGGGAAACGAGGCGCAAAGCGTCAAATTCTTAACAATCAAATTAATATTTGGCAAAGGCGTTCAATTCGACCTTTTGTTTCTTGAGCGGTTGTCAAGAATTGTTTTTTTTCACGTGGCCTCCATCACTCATATATATTGTATTCGCCACCTTCAACGGTTCTGCTTAAGCACTACTCGCACTTGCGGGTTAAAGGTATTCAATCGACATGGTCTACGTTACGCATGCTGGGCATCAATGCTCCCCCCTGCTAAGGACTGCCGGATTTACTCCGCCTGCTTCTGAATCTCCGAGCTGGCTGTTGTTCCCGCCACCTCCGACTGTACCCCCCGTCTACTCTATGTCGTTACGCTCTAGTAAAACCCACGCACTCACCGCCGCGCTTGTTTCCGTGCTGTGTGCACCTAAGGGTAGCTTCAATCTCCGCACGCTTTGGTCTGCTTCAAAATGCACGCGGTAGTTGTTAACTACTTTCGTGAGCTCCTGACTCTTGCGAGTGATCACACCACCAAACCACCCCATGCTTAGTCTCACTAACATACCACGTTTCACTAAAGAGTTGTCTAGAGCAGCTGGTATCGACTGTTGAATACGAAACCTATCGGGAATCACCACCATCCCGATTGCCTCATCCTCCGGTGACATGTCGTCTTCGTTGTCCAGCAGAGTCAGCGGGTCTTTTCCCGTTATCAGAGTCACCTGAATGCCATACGATGAGAGTGTGGGGGCAAACGAAAATTTAGAGGGTCGTATTTCACATTGTTCAAGGGTTAAACTCTGGGACTATTCCCGAGGAGAGAACCATACGTGTAAGTACCCACTTAACACTGGTACTACTGTATCTAGCCACCTGTACAGCAAGGCACCTAAAAGCGCTGAACCAAACGAGACTAGATGCAACAACGCAAAAATATATAACCTGTATATCACCACCTTCTTGCAAGCTGTCCTCGTTTTTCTCCTCGTCCTCAATGCCGTCTACCTCGTCGCTGTCCTCGTCCCCGTCCCCTCTGCCCTCGTCCTGCCCCCCTCCTCCTTGCGTGTGTTCCCCACCCCCTGACCCATCCGTTTTCTCTCGACTCCCATCACCAACCCCCCCCCCCGTCCCCGCGGCCATGCCGTCACTCGCCAGCCCCCCCCCCTTGCCCCTGCCACCTCGTCCTCGCTTGCATTGTCCATGAACGCCAAAGACTCCGTCAGCCCCTCAAGTTAAATTTCCTCGTCACCTGTCCCGTCCTCCGTCATCAGTCTCCCTGTCTTCTCGAGCAGGCGAAACCGGTAGCCAGCGTGGTTGTCGATAGTGTTCACGGCTGTTGGGACCCACTTGGTAAGCAAGACGCGTCGACCGGATGCAGTCAGCGCGTTGCTCTCCCACCGTTTCAGATTGTCCCTGTTCTCAAGCCATAGGTCGAGTTGCTTCCCAACCTCGACCTTGATTAATGCCCCAAAGCCTGCATCGATGGGCTGCAGTGCGTCCGTGCACCCTCCAGGATAAAGCCACACCATACCAACGGGGACGTGGAGGCGCCAAGGAACACACCTGGCTCGAGTTCGGTGGACCCTGAGTGTAGGATTATCTGATCCCTGTACGAAACGAATATTGCCGTGTCGAAAAGGGGATCCTCGAGGGGGCCTGTTCAGCATGTCATTCTCGGTGAACACGGCGGCCCAGCGTCATGTGGACCTCAACGAGTGTTGGTGTCGACGACAGTGAGATGGATGTGGGTCCGGCAAATCGGAGGTGGTAGACGTCGTTAATAGAACGGTCGTCGGGAATGAAAACGGATCCTCCGTTAGGGTCGTGGTGGTGTACGGCAAGTTCGCCGCGGAAGGGCTGGGGCGGTTGGTAGGGAATCGTGGTATACGAACGTTGCTCGAAGCGCCTCCAGCTCGCTCGTCCCAGGAGGATGAGATGCTGCATACTTCCTGCAGGAACGATACAAGCTCACACTGCGAGTGTGGCCGTAGGGGTATAAAGGACCACCACACACTGGAGCCAACGGTTTGGTCGCCAGCCCCACGCGCAAACAAGCACATCGATGGAGGCGTGAGCCTGTCTAACCCCATGTGAGCGTTCAGTCTCCGGGAAGACGACTACGACGCCGGTGATGCCCTCTGGTGGCGAGGAACCTGGTAACTCGGTAAACCCAATTCGGTCGTCCGTGACATCATCCCCGCACGTGAGGTCTGGTCGACAAACCCCACGTCGTCCTTTCAATTATTCCTGCCGACCTCGTCCGACGCAATTCGTTTCCTTTCCCCAGCACCGCCGCGCCGTTAAGCTCTGATTGGTGCTCACGAAGACCCTCCCGCTGTAGGACAGAGAGCCGCATCGGCACACCACGAGCGCGCTGGAGAAGGTCTCCCGCAACGAACGACAAAGCCAGGAGAGGGGGGCTTGGCATAAACCTCCGCCAACGGCTGGCGTCCGTCTTAATCCCCAGGGCCGGCTCGATAAGCGCGTAAGCAGAGCGAACGATCAAGAATAGCAGAGTGCAGGCTAAGTGGAGGAGACGACAAGCTTGCTAGTGGAGATCGCAGGCTGCCCGAGTGTTACGGAGAAGTGCAGATGACTTGTCTCGTAAACCCCTCGATGGCAAACCGGGACATTCAAATGCAATATCATAAGACTAACATATTATTGTGCAATTGCCGGTGGCGCCAGCAGCCTGTGTATTTTAAGTGATTTGGATTTTGCACGAAACGATCCTTCCTTATCGAAGATCTTTGAGCAGCAACAAACACGCATCTGCGCTATGAGTCGCCATCGCGATCGTGTGGGCCCGAACAGTCTGAGACAAAGAACACTCTAAAGCAAGTGCCTCGAACGCAAACATACACAATGAGGTATATCTCGAACGTGCGCCACGCCTATAACAGTACGACGCCAGGTGCGATGGTAACCAGCGCGGGGCATATAGAGTATCCCTTGGCATACCGTAATCATGCGAAGGTTCGCACCCATCGGAAGGTTGGCACCCATCGGAGAGATAGCACCGGGGTGCGATATAAAACACAAGGTAGAAACATTAAATCGTGTTTTCGCACCCCCATCGGAGAGATCACACCCCGGTGCGATCTCTCCGACATAAATAGAAATTTGAGGGCCACCGCAGCGGGTCTGTAGTAGCTAATATTATCATTTATTTCATACTCCGATGAGACATCACCAGTGCGCCACTCCTCTCAAACGTACTTTACCAACGCATGGTAGGTCAAGTCGTTTTAGGTAGCTTTGAGTCATGTACGCAGCACCGTTGCCCCAGTGCGGCCCGGTGTATTTCGATTCAGCAGCGCACCCATCGGAGAGATCACACCGGGGGTGCGCCAAAATAGAAGAACGGCATGATTTAATTGTGTTTCCGCACCCCCATAGGAGAGAACGCACCCATCGGAGATATAGCACCGGGGTGCGATAAAAAAACACAACGTAGAAACATTGCAACACGCGGTCGCACCCGGTGCGAACCTTCGCATGATTACGGTACGTGCCTATTAGACAGGTTATTGTTATTAGTCGCATGTGTTGGTTGGCGATAGTAGAACGTTATATTATTTATGTTCCGAGCACGTTAAACGTGTGAAACGCTGATGGCTTTAAACGTGTGAAACGCTGATGGCTCGGTACCTCACCGGGGATCCCCCTTTAGACTTCTCCCGCCTAATACAAAATACTATCCAAATGCCTGTACCCAGAAAATCATCGATATTTCCAAGTCATTCAAACCAAAACAATAACAGACAGTATTTGCGCGAGAAACGTAGAGGCGCGTACCGGTACTGGCGGTGCCTACCTGTGTGACGATGACTTGTCCAGTAAGCCACTGAGGGAACACCATCCAAACAATTGAGCTGGAAAGCATCCCAATCACACAGTTGGACAGACTATCACGCCTGATAGAATTACCGATTTTTAGGTTTCCCACACTTCTCAAGCTGTATCTTACTTTTATCGTCCTTCGCCTGTCTTCCATGCCGTCGTCGTCAATATATCTCACACTCGCTGACCCTGCCTGGCCTTTGCTCACAACAGCCGCACTGGGTTCCGCTGTCAAGCCATATTTTGGTCCGATTACAGACTGCGCCAAGCTAAACCTCTTAAAGTCCTAATATACACGCTGGAGCAGTATAGTCCCCCACCATGCTTACCATCTTATCAGCTACACGTACTTACCTTTCGAACGATCAAACACCCCCTACAGAGGGCGGTTAGTCCGGTTTTCCACCTTCATAGTTTGTTGCGTACGTTTGACACACAACATCGACCCAACTCCATACTAGGAATCTTGGACTTCCTTCTCCAGATACTGTGTACCTGGATTTTATTACTCCTCTCATATGCCATTCATCACATACTTGTATCTTGTATGCACCAATATATCTGGTATCCGTCAATACCCAGTGACTCGTGTTATCGCAAACACAATTGGGATGGGCGCGCGCAAAACGGCAGCCGCAAACTTTTAAAGGCGCGAATACAGGGGGTAAAACGCCACAACCCGCTTCGGCGGCAACTATTTTAGTGGATTCCTAGTATCCAGTATATAGAGTATTGTTCCTCACCAGATACTAAATCTCAGCTCCTGCTAATGGTGTATATATCGAAAAACTCGGCCGTGAGTGTCAAGTGTAGCATGAATCCCTGCCGAGAACCAACGCTAATATATACATAGGGAACCCTTACAATATCACCTACATCCTTCAATCAACCTTGATCTATATCCACCATGCCCAAAGCACACTGACGACATATGACGGCCAAACTACGATACATTTATCAGCATCCTTTTATGGTCCAATCGATCGTGTATTCTGCGCGGACTTCGCGATGTTCTGCCTATTATGCGTGTCTAATAGCTGCACTGCTTGCACTAGGCATTAGTACCCTTTCGCATGCAAACACACTTAGTACAATAACACATTTCGGCATACGACCATACTGTCTCCTGTCTACAACAGCAAGATCATGAATATGTTGACATCTATCGCCCATACTCCTCCTGCACGAGCCCCCGAGCAGACCGTCGGGCAAACCTTCAGAAATGGCGTCGAATAAGGCGAGCACGCTCGTCGAATAATTATACTACTTTGCTCACCTCATCTCGAGGCAATTGTCTCAAAGTGCGGATCGGAGATCGATTTACAGTCCAGGCACTCCCGAGCTGTATGACCGATAGCTATCTTACATACACCTACGAATGCATGCCAATATTCAGTGGACAGGTATCTAGGTTTTTCAAGTATTGATGATACACGTAAAACCAGGAAACGCCGGCAATCTGGAAGAAAACCGATCGAGCCACGCCATTGGCCACGTCCGTGGTGGAGTTTTGAAACCAGTTTTGAAACCATGTGGCGACAACTATTATACTCCCCTCGCCTTCGCTGCGGGGGCTCTTTCGTCCACCTTTATCTGCAGCCTCAAGTACCACATATGGGCCTTGCTAATATCAGTTTAGCCCGCATATCTCCCCGCCGGTGATCGATCTCGTGATGTTGGCCTTAGTTCGACAATTTTCATGCTTGCAAGGCCGCTCGCCCAACAGCTATCACACTTGTTGCGATGGTAATACTACATGGCCGGGACAATATATCTTGGTAATATATTTGAGATGTGTGCTGCGGCTGCGAGCTTGTGGCTTAAAACTGCATCTTGATACAGGGCCGTTCCTCGACAATGTTACCATCACTGTCCGCGACATGGATCAAGGTCTCTATAGCGGTGTCGCTGATGGCCATGGACGGCTGCAACCCCCTGATATTGGAACGACCTGAAATGCAAGGACACAAGCAAAACGGAGAGGATGTTTGCTGATAGTAGCGATCATTTAATGAAACATCTAACCTTGTAAGACCTGCAGAGACCTAACGTGTTCAAGAAAAGCAATGGCAGGCTTCAGACAGTACGATGTCGCGCGTGGTTGCTTTGAACTGATCAGACCGAGGACGATACACCATATCATGTATAGAACACGTGATAATTCGTCTGTTAGATGAAGAGCAATGCCATATTCTACACTGCGCTATTCCGTGCACCTCGTCCAATACACGCTCGCGATGACGCGATGCATCACTCCGCAGAAAGCGAAAGTGTTACGATTACTGTGCTAAGCTGGCGGTTAAGCCCTGCCGCAAACGACCATAGGAAGATGAGCTAGAGCAACGTGTTATTTTGACGCAGCCATTCAGATTCGTTCCACCGCGTGTATCGACGGAAAGGCGTGACTTGATCCCGCTCGGGCTTGGCTTACCAGGCACGAAAGGAAGGGTGTATGCGTCCACCTGATGCGAAAAGGAGAAGAAGCAATCAAAGCCGAACGTGGCGAGGAAGGGTAGACTGCAGCCGTGAGAGTAGGGTTCGATTGATTTCGAGGCACGTTCCATTCACATCCGAGTCAATATTGCTCCCATTGCACACGGAATGGTTCATACTTACGTATGTATCGGTACATCTTAGCAGCGTAAATGCTTGAGTATGTTGCAACTGTTAGATCCACCGTTCGTTTTGAAGGTGAAACATCCACCCCTATTTTAATGTTTCATCAGAGTCGCCGCCTGGAGTGTTAGCTCATCGGCAAGCATCGTGAGTCGTCCTTAAACGACTTGTAGAGAAGGGCAACGGACTCAATCTCGAACCTCACCGCGCTTGGGTCGACGATGTATTTGAGGTCGTCGAGAGTAGCGGCGGTCATCTTCGACAGGGACGTGGGCTGCGAAATGGGTGGGTCAAAACGACAAACGGTAAATATTAATATCGACGATCTACATGAAACAGATGGCAACGAGATAAGTGAAACTACTGCTCAGCGATACGGACGTGTTTTCCCCCCCACTGCATCTACAGTATCATAGTTGTAACACGAAACGGTCGTGACATCAGACCGGATAGTATGGTATACTCCACAGGTATCATATGTTTGCTGCTTGTTCATGTCAGCCTCTTACATTGTTGAGCAATGGGGTCATCAACTCATTGCCGAAAAGCGTTTCGTCCAGATGACCGCAGTTTGCCCCTGGGTAAAAACAAGATGGTTGCAGCGGGCAGCGTCGATCAGATGGTCACGATGTGCAACCAGCGTACTGCTATCTAAATGGCGCGATGAAATGTATGACAGAGGTAAGTGACAGCAGCATATCCTGACGTCTGGGTGCCTGATTGTGAGTAGCTTACCATGAGTTGTCAGCATACAACTTCGCTGGCAACCAGACTGACCCTCCCAATATTTGCCAGCGAAGTGACACCATTTACCCCCTTCGAATATTACATCTGCGGACTTGCGACTTTGGCGCAGATTGCCTGCGTGCGTAGGCAAACGCTTTCACTTACCAAATATCGTCTCAGTCTGAACGATATCAGCACCAGAACCGCCCATATCGGCATAAGTGCTCACGGCGGCGGGACACGTCCAGGTGGGGCTGCCATCAAAGCTACACGTTGAGCACTCGCCAAACCCGGGCCCCCACATGGTCCTGGGCGAGGAGGCGATGAACACAAGCGATGGTTGAACAAGATATACATTATGTCACATTCTAATCTGTTAGCCGGGTTGTGAGTGGCGGAACAACATGAGTCGTGCTGGTGTCCTTGTCACACTTTGCGTAGATTACTGTATTTTATCAAAGCGAACCAATGAAACGCTATCTGCGGTAGGATATATGTTCGGTACCAACCAGTGGATTGTCGAACAACCAAAAAATAACATATTGCGGTCCTCCCTGCGATGTCCACTTCTAGGTCTAATACGTATACGTATTGGCTTTTCGATCCCGGACCACCACGAGAGCGCTGAAGCATCGACTGTCCTTCCGCGATAGTGATACGTTTGCTTCGCTCGTTGAATTTGTGTGGTGTAGCGTATGCATGTGTGTTTCGGCAGACACCGCGAGAGTGGACGGAGATCCGTTATCCTTGCACAGCCACGGAGATTTCCTGCGACTACGGAGGCAGGCCGTTCTCCTTGCATAATAGACACAATCAATGAAATTGCGATACCGAATATATGAGGGTGTGGTACACTGCCGTCCGTTCGAGATCGTATCCATGGTGAGTTGTTTGCTTTAGTATATATGTTTGTGGGGGCTGTCACGTTGGACACTCGTGCACATTTGGGCGTGCGCATTGCGCACTCCTATATTCCATACATAGATGTGCACTGGGTCCTGCGCACATGCGTATGTGTACTTTGGTCAGGTACTGTAATCTGAATTAAGCATTCATGCGGAAGAAGAGACGCGACGGTACTGAGACGCGACGGTACTCCACGTCCAAGCTACAGCAGTAGATTCGTAGCTATAACATAAAATCAGCTAGCTGGGAAATCATGAGATCTGCCAGCGCTACAATAGATGAATTCGCTGAAATGATTGTTTTTACTTACCCAACGCCAATGGCGTGTCCCATTTCGTGGAGAATGAGGCTTTCAAGAAAGCCATTGTTCTCCACGACGATTATATCGATCAGGTCAAAGGTCATCTGTCCCATGTAACTGACGGTTTGGCATTCACTCCAAATTGCCGTTGGAGCTGCGAAGCCGAATATGTTTCCGGCGCCATCGATTTCCTCCAACGTAGCGCTAATGGCGAGAAGGCCAGCAGGGCTTTGGGTGGATCCTCCGCAAGGGACATGGGTTATAACCTCGGACCACCTATCAGGTACACCGACGATAAAGTGTTCGCGTGCTCGGATTAAGATAATTAAAGCAATATAGCGTTCGGAAGCGCGAATGAAGGGGATTGTGCGATGTATCCGCCAAGGCTTCAGAATGCAATGCTGACATAACCTGACGCAATATCAGCCTTCCTCCACCAGACGGATGTTGATGATGCCGCTTGACGTTCGGGAAAATACTAATACTCGAAGTTGTAGCGAGCGACTTGGGTACTCTGACGTACTGAAGACGCAAACTCAAGTTTCAAACAAACCGCAGTCAACAAAGGGCAGTCAGAAACGAACGATTATAACAAATGAACACGCTACTGAGTACGGCAAGGGACCCATGGCCCTGCGTGAACCGGTGGTCATTGGTTGTTCAGTAGGTTGGTAAAGGACTTTACCTGTCAGCCGCAGTTCGGAAAACGGCCCTGCGTGCATCCGTCCATGTCCCAATAAAATCAATTTCGATTACGAACGGGGCCAGGGCTGCGAGGTAAAGAGATAATCACACGCGTTCAACAGAAAAGCAAAGTGCAATAGCGGTTTTCGGTTTTCAGTCGAGGTCGTTCATCAGGTGACCGTGCATAGACATTAGTATCCAGACACAGGTAGACGGGTTCCGTCACCATCCCGCTCCACTCTACGCTGGAAGCATATGTCTACCGAACATCTGGTACAACTTGTTCTCACATGATGTGTTGGTCTGGCAATCCATTCCCCCGAAGTCAGAAGCGCATGCGCAAACTCGGCCTCCTCCGGGATCGAGGGAGCACGACCCTCCGTTCTGGCAGGGGTTCGGGTTGCATGCGTCTGCAGACACAGAAGGCAAGGTACATGCATGAGATTGGCGCGCCAATGAAGTTGTTTGGTTGTTTCGCTTTCAAGCTGGATGCAAGTTTCAGCCTATAGCATATACGGGGCTCAGGTGGATCATCTCTACAAAGTGCTCCCTTTTGCGTCCATGCTACAAGCGTTATCCTTAACAGCGGCCATGAGCCTTTCTGCAGCGGTTTGCGTTGTGCGGTTTGAATATTTGTCCCAACCGAGCCTTAACATAGTAGGTAGCCAGTACGCAGCTGAAGTCCGCCATATTAGTTTGTTGTCAGTTTCCGTTGGTACATACGCCATGGATTTGTGTATCAGGCGTGGCTTACATCTCCGAACGTACGGTTGTTCAGTAAGGTTGGGCTAGGTTACACCCCTACTGTACCGCGCGCACAAGAGTGAAGCTGAGGAACTCACAAACACTAGCGATAGGAGGTCAACATTGCCCTCTTCAGTGTCAAACACATGTTACTTACCCATTTCTTCTTCAGGGGTCGGAGCTGGAGTTGGTTGGGGAGTCGCAGCGGCTGGAGTTGGTGGCATAGTCGGTACCGGAGGAGGATCGTCGAGAAAAGGTTCAAGGTGGTCGTTGGGTAATAGTTGTTTGCGGCACTATCAAAGGCGGATGGGAGAAATGATCCGCATCTACTGGGGCCTTCAATATTTACTCGCACATGCCTCGTTTAAAGCAATATCTACGCATTGGTTTTCAGATGCAAATTCTAAAGGGGGGTTCGTCGTATATAACCCTATAACCGGTACCTCACCTTGGAAGCACTGGTTACGACAAACGTCTGATGCGGCCCTTTCGCACGCTGCTCCAACTGCACCGCAGAATCTCCTGACCGAATCTTCCGCATCCTCGTCGAAGGCGACTGGGTTGATATCATCCAAGAAGCACACTTCCACGAGACCAACGTCGCACAGTGTGTTCCACGTGTTGTAGCAGGTGGTACAGTCAATGGCTGGACTGAGGTCGGTTTCCACTTCGCCGGTCGTGCCGTCCGCCGAATCCATGAGCATCCTTGCTGGGGCGAGGTCAATTAAGTACAGCGTGTCGCGGGCTGTTAGGGTCCTCACGTGCCCCGCGGCGTCGAAGGTGTAGACCGATTTCAGGCCGAGTTTCCAATAGGTCACTCGGTACCTCTCATCACGATTGTCGTCCCATGTGTCTATCCGGTAGTTAGTCTCGTACGTTCGGACAGTTATCCTCCTCCTCGATTGCGCCTCCGCCGTAAACAGTGCCGCTGCCAGCACGAGAAAGGTCAACAGTCGCGCTGCGTTTGATAGCCTCATGTGTGCCGCTGGAGGCCGGGAGAAACGTTCGGGGTGGAAATGTCGAACGTTAAGATGCGGAAGGGGTTGTGCTGCGGTTAGCGGTTCGATATTTGGAGTCAACTTCGTAGAGATACTAAAACCTAGAAGTTACATACCAAGTAACCGTTAGCAGCTACGCAAGGTGCTGAATACATACTCGTCGCAGCCCAAACCCTCTCAAGGACAACCATGCACCGCCGTGTCACTACACGGCATAAGCCACTGGCTACTGCTGGCGAAGCACCTACCGGTGGGGCACATAAGTATACTGTCCCAACTTGATTTGGTAGCAGTACTACAGAAGGTACGGTTACGTATGTTTTATACTTGGACTACCCATCTGTACTTTTTGTTTTGTAAGCTTAAGACATTTATACGCGCACTGTGAATTACGCTTCGGAAAGGGCTTTAAGTGCGCCTACGATGTTAGCCAGCTCTTCGTCGTATCTACAAAGGGCTCAACGGGCGTACGTAGTAGGCTCACCTATTACCGGCCTCACTATCCAGGGGCAGGGGCCAAATGGAAGATAAACGGTGACTAATAGCATAGAACATGTTTTACCGACGTTATAGTATACAGCAGTAGTACAGCTATAAACGTACTTACATACTTCGACTGTCGACTCTGTGTGCATACGAGTAATAATATTCATTGCAGTATTATCCATCATTCATATTAATATTAAAAGTACAACTGTAGTAGTTTCGCCCGTGAACATTTGATCTATTCTTAATTCCTGGCTGGCGTGGTTTTCATGACGTGGCTACATACCTATAGTTGTTGTATTGGGTTGTGAGTCACGTAGTCAGAACAGGATGTACCCGCGGCATTGTCTCATTTTGGAACGTCTTTGTATTTATCACGAGCGAACACGAGTTCTCTAATTTTGACCAAGTCTCTCGTGATAGGGGCCTCTCGCAAGATAGCCTCGACCGTTTTCTTACTTGATTAAACATTTGATTATGTCTGCACTTTTCATCAAATTCTCCGCATGTTATCAGTTTGTGATACATTGTCATCGCGCAGAGAAACTTTAACGAAGCAAAAAGAAGGTAGTGAACAGGGCCTCGAACCTGGGACTCGCGAGTTATTACGTCCCAATCCTACCTGTTGCTCTACTCGCCCATTTTGTTTACACTGCCAGTTTTTTTGTCTGTACAGTAAACGGACACCTAATACGAAACAGGCTAACAAGGATTGCTAGGCTGAGATTTTGAGGAACATATGAAATTCAGGAGTCGTTATCTTGAAATTAGTTTAGAAAGCACCCTCTTTCAAAGAATAAATCCAGCCTGGGCCAGCTTTCCTGTTTCTTTTTAGGTTTGTTGTACCGTACAACTCTAACAAAAGAACAAGAAGAAGAAGAAGAAGAAGTAGAAGGCAGTGAACTCGGTCTCGAACTCGGGACCCTCGTGTTTACACAGTACAACCCCACCTGTTGCTCTACTGGCCCATTTTGTTCACATGAATGGTTTTTTCTTTCTACCGTATAGTCGAAGTGTTTTATTTGTATTTCTATAGTATACCTACTACAACTCTAACGAAAAAAAAGAGAACGAAGTGAACACGGCCTTGAACCCTGGACCCTCGTGTGCACACGTCCCAATCTCACATGTTGCTCTACTCGCCCATTGTGTTCATTGTATACTCTAGTAGAAGTGCTTTTAATATTTCTATAGTAAACGTACTACAAATCTAACAAAACAAAACCAGGAAGTGAAAACTGTCTCGAACCCGGGACCCTCAGATTCACACGTCCCAATACCACCCGTTGCTCTACTCGCCCATTTGGTTTACATACGCATTGTTTTATTTAGTAGACGTACCAATATGCGACGTACATACACTTGGTGTATTGATAGTGCCTACCGGAAGGGAGGGCAGAGGGGGGTTTCGGGGCACGTCGTCAACGTGTTTTTCTTTTTGTTCCTCACCAATGCACACAAGTTGACGGCAGTTACTAATATCCTGCTGGGCGAGTCCGTAGCGAGAGCGGTACTATCTTAGAGCACGCAGCCGCGCCCAGTTGTGCCATTTGCGGCACGTTGGCGTGCTTTTCCTTTACTCTTCTCCGGGGGACGGGAGGCGATCCAATGAAGGATCGCGCTCGTTTGTGGTCGGTTTTAATGCCCTACATGCGTTCACAGAGTACAGAGTACACACCTGTAGTCAGGGTGGTGAACCGAAAACGGAAAGCGTTTTTTGTTGGTTTTCTCTGTTTTTCGCGACCGAAAATCGACCTAATTTAATCGGGTTTCGGTTGTCCCAAAAGAACGAAACCGAAAAACGACTACGGTTTGTTTCGGTCGCTTTTGCTTTTTACTGTTCTCTACGCCAATAACGCGCCTACATATATGTATGGAAACCCCGTTATGTATGGATGGACAATGGACAGCCCTCTCGGCCATACAGACACCTGCACGCAGCAGAGTAGCACGGCACCAGAATAATGTCGTTCTCTCACAGGAAGTGGTAGCGTCATACCCCCTGCCATATTTATATATGATAAAATTTAGAACATTGTTTATATATGAATCAGTATGGCGTCGACTACGTTTTGTTTTGTAGCAATAGGCATGGCCTCGCACGCCTATCTGATTTTATTATTCTTCGATAGGGAATCGTATGACTTCGACCCCCTACCTGGTTTACATAGGATTTAGTATGGCACACTTCTACGTAAGATAGGACTTACTATGGCCTCGAATGAGTGTTTAGGTAGGAGTAAGCATGGCCTCTTACTGCTTATCTGATATGTATAGGATTTAGCACGCACGCAACACTTTTGTATAACAAATTGATACCTGTATGCGGTAGTACCCCATACCTGGTTTAAAATGAGGAGCTGACGGTGCGAGGAAGGCGAAGCCAGACGAGCATCGATTAAGTGCTCTTCTATAAGGGCTCGCATGTTGGGGTGGGGGTGTACCCCCGCTCACGAACGGACAAACAACAGTTCTGAAAACTGCCACAGCGTGCCCTTATTCAACGATTTTTAAATATCGAGGTTTTTCGTCCAGAATCCGTCTGTCTGTCCCGCCTTTCGCGTCCCTCGTCTGTGCACGTGTTGGATTTCCACCGTGCGGAGCGTATACTGAAGCGATCCAGACACGCTCGGGTCTGATAGACGCCCGCCTTCTGAAAACTGCCACAGCGTGCCCTTATTTAACGATTCTTAAACATCGAGGTTTTTCGTCCAGAATCTGTCTGTCTGTCCCGCGTCTCGCGTCCCTCGTCTGTGCACGTGTTGGATTTCCACCGTGTGGAGCGTATACTGAAACGATTCAGACACGCTCGGGTCTGATAGACGCCCGCTATTTATGCGCACCGTCCTATACTGCTCGTGACGAAAGCCGTGCCGAGATCGGAGAGCTAGTGGATAGAGACTGTCCTAGTTAACTGGTTACCAGTGGCAATTGTCACTGGGAGTTTTTATTCAACCCTCCGATCTGTTTCAAGAAGCAAGACACATACAGATTTGTAGCAGCAACAAGCAAGCATCACCACCAGCAAACGCCACCACCACCACCACGACCACCACTGCACCCCAGGCCACACCAGCCGCAGGATCACCCGGAGCTGTTGTTGCTTGTAGTGGCTGGTGGTCGTTGGTGATGGCTTGGTCCCGTGGTCTGGTGATGGTGGTCGTGTGTTTGCTCGATGGTGGCTCAAGAAGAGAGAGCTTTGTACCCAGAAACCAACTTCACCTCACAGCACCAAGTACCTGCAATCACCACCACCACTCCCACCACCATCCACCAAGAGCACCAGAAGCTTGTTGCTCGTGGTGGCTGGTGGTCGTGGTTGTAAGTTGGCTGAGCTTCGTGGTAGTCGGTGCTCGCAGCCTGCTCTACGCAGTGTCTGTCATGATGCCTAATCCCCGAAACAAACAAAAACGCAAATGAATGGGTAATGAAAGCAAGTGAAATGCCAACGTACCGAGTACGAGTACGAGAGCACGACTCCCCTTTGTGTGTGTTTTTGTTTTTGTCATCCCGTTTATTATCATTGCCCTTCCTTCCTCTCTCCTTCCAGGTCGTATTCAGATATGGGGCCACCAAGTAGGCTCATCTCCCTCCTCCCCCACTACGGTTCGCGGTTTCCATTTTTATCGCGACAAGACTTCAGCCCTTTCTTCCCTCGTCGACTCTCATCGAATTGTGCGCGTACTGATACTGTGATCTTTAACCCCCTGCTTGGTTTATATACGATTTGGTCGGCGCTTGACACGTTTCATGTGGTATCACCACATGCATATGAACAACATGCACACATAATCCTTTGGAACGGAGGAGTTTTTAGCTGATTTCATCGAGAAACCGATCGAGAAACCGACCGAGGAGTGTTCGGCTTCAGTTTAGTTTTTATTTTATTTTATTAAAACGATCGAAACTGACAGACATTTTGGGGAAGAAATCGAAAAACTAACCGAGTCAATTTGTTAAGTTCGCCACAACCCTGCCTGTAGGAGTACGAGTTGCAGTAGTTGCAGTGGAGAGGGGGGAGAAGAGAGAAGAGCCAACCTTGTGATTCAAGGATGTAATGAGAAGGCACTTTTAGCCCTTGGCGGACGGCGTCAAGGCATCGACGTGTCTTGACGGCAAAACCCGGGGAGAGGGATTACAAATGCCCATTGTGTTTTTTAACCCTGACCATGTTATGATAATATTGAAAACCTGTAGTTGTGTCAGTACTGACTGCTGACTGCGGTCTGTTTAATGTCTGCCTTGGTCGAAGCTGCTGCTGTGCCGCGCTGATGCTCTGGTGCTGGCACGCAGCAAACAGCACACAAAATGAGGAAAATCATTGGGGTTTCCACACAGAAAATGATACGTTCGTGTGAGCGGGGATAGAGGACAATCCGTCCAGACGGATGGAAAAGTCTTGACGGACGCCCTTGGCTGACTGACTGCTGAACGGTTGCCCGTCTCCTGACATCTTGGCTTGTGGCTTGGGATATTTGTTCGACGTAAATACTATTAATAGGTATATACATGTGTGTGTGTTCTTCACCTTACACCGTCCTTTCCACCCGTCGACATCCAGCACACCCAGTGTATACGTATGCCGATTCTTCCAATCCTAGAGAGGTACCAGTTCTGTGGTCACAAAACTACGACACAGAGATACCACGCTGCAGTGCAGTAAGCAGAGCAGGAAATGCAATGCCATATACCATATGCGACAGGCAAGACCTACCCTGCTAGCAATCCAGATGCATAAAAGAGAGAAAAAAAAAGAGGGAAAAAGAAGAGAAAAAGCGAAAAGGAAAAAATAAAGAATACAAAATAAACTCTGAAAATAAATCAACAAAGAATCAAACAACCGAACAAAACATTCACTAATAAATAAAAAGAAAGAAAGTGTCGTGCTTCTCCCAGAGGAGATGCGACAGGCAATAAAAATAGGGCATTAGCCAAAAGTAGGTATTCCTACGCACTTTGAGCCATTTATAGGTACACATCCCTTCTTCCCCTCGCTGCCTCGGCAAAGTTTTTGCTTTGGCATGGCCCATAGCGAGGGGGGGGTCTTTCTAGCGAGCAAGGCTAGGCTCACCCTCAAGCGGACCGATACCTTCTTGCTGCTGCGCACCCACCGCGAAGCGTGTGCAGCGGTAGAGTTGGATCGGCACTGGTGCGTTAGGCGCAAAAGTTCAGATGCACGGGCCTTTTTGGCCGTCGGTGTAGACAGCAATGTCCATCTCACTTTTGTGCGCGGAGGCAGACGACATCAGAAAGGTGGACGGACACTATGTACACGGCCCTAGGTGTGTTTGCTAGAGGGAGCTGTACTGTCCCAGTAATCTGGCTTCGCCATCAAAGGAGAAGGGAGCGTGTGGCGACGAGCTGTTGTTGGACTGGTCAATCCCTTCAGCGCGAGAATTTTTATTTTCCAGACCAAGCACCCTGAGTGCAACGAGGGAGAAAGCGAGGAGCCGACTGGGAAGGACAACAACGAGAGCGAGTACGGACGGAGCAGGTCGAGTGTGGTCGTGCTAGGACTGGCCAAGTGGCACCGGAGCGGCGCGCCGGATCACAGCAGCACGCCGCAGCAGCAGCACAGCAGCGCGGAGCAGCCATTCGGAGCACGGACGACATCGACCCGTGACGAACGGACAATCATTTTTGTTTTTTTCGTTTTTTCCCCTGAATTTCGTTGTTGGGTCTGTGTGGATGACGTCACTGGTTTTGTAGAGAGACGCGGCAGAGATGGCGCGGACACCCCGGGTGCCTTCATTGTGTGCCTGATCGTGGAAGACCCCTTCAATGTGGAACGATTCCTAATCAGTGTCGATGTTTATAATGCTGTGCCTAACACAGACGTTCAGGATAGATTCGGGCAATTGTCAATTGACGTGATGGCTTTGGTTGGCTGTTCTTTTTCACTGTGTGCCCGCGGACTGTCATTCCGGCAGCACTTCAGACAGCAGCTGCGTGCTCCATCTTGTTCCCACGCCTACCGTGTGTTTTTGTACAGACAGCACTTCAGACAGTAGTTACGCTGTAGTCGGCAAATTCATTGGTAAAGAGTGGGAGGGGGGGGGGGGGGGCGATGCTGCTGTAGTCGAATGGAGATTGCGGGCGTGTAGTTCAGTTTTGGACAAGCATAACATGCTGTAGGGATTTTAGGTGTACCTCTTCGGACTTGTGTGTCCTTTCCCTGCTAAGTGTACGTGTTCTTTAGGATTCTCTGATGGCTCTAGCACTTTTGTGACCACGGGCCGTGGTCTTGCTAGATCAGACTATAGGGATTCGCAAGTGAAACGAGTTTAATGTGAAGATAACAACAAGAACAACAACTGCGTAATGTACACCGAAAACGGCTTCCGGGCCCGCCTGATATTGGGCCTGCGCTCCATTGTACCTACAAATGGCTCAAAGTGCGCAGGTACGCCTATTATTGACTATTCAATGTGCGTATCAACTATATTTGGCTTCAACTGTACCTATAAATGGCTCAAACCACCACTTTTTGGCAACCGAAATATAGAGAGACGGCCACACATTCACCCACGTTTGCTACGTATGGAGTGTTGTTCCGGACCGCGCCAACGGCGGTGTAACTTAGACCCCCTCGTAAACGTATGGTACAACTCTGTTCACGTATATAATATAACGAAGTTTATCCTACTATATACTGCACTACAGTATGTATTGTACTTTCACAGCATAACGGCATGAAAACACTCGTCATTGTTGTTTCTCCGCATCGTATATATGTGTGTGCGTAGGAGGGGTGTCGTACTGAATACGTATGCATGGATCGCGACGCGATTTGTCGCGTGTATGTAATGCGGGATAACTCCGCAGTGTCAGTGGTTGTACTGGTACGGTCGGCTGGTTGACAGTCCCGGCATATGATGTGGCCGTCTGTCTATATTTTAGTTGCCAAAAAGTGGTCGTTTGAGCCATTTATAGGTAGAGTTGAAGCCAAAAATAGGTGATACGCACATTGAGTAGTCAATAATAGGTGTACCTGCGCACTTTGAGCCATTTGTAGGTACAATGGAGCGCAGGCCCAATATCAGGCGGGCCCGGAAGCCGTTTCCGGTGTACATTACGCAGTGTACCTATAAATGGCTCAAAGTGCGTAGGTATACCTACTTATGGCTAGGAAAAGAGGGAAGGACAGAAACTTACCAACATCTATTTCATATATTTTAGTTACTTGGTATGTGTCGCTTGCTATGATTGCCTCGAACGTACGCATGGAAAATATATCTGGCTGCAAGTAAGTCTGCAAACACAGAAGATGACATCGAATACAATTCGACTCGAGTTAACGAGGAAACAAACTACTGAAATGCTATCGGGGTCAATATGAACGCATGTACCATGTAGTCGTGGAGAGGGGGGAGAAGAGCCTGCCTTGTGACCCCGGATCTGTGCAACGACGTATCGACTACGAGCCGGTTCAAATTGAACACCCAAATTCCTGTCAGGCGAAAATTCCGGTTGCAAAAACCCCTCTCATGTCACGTATTTTGTATTGTACTGACCGCCAGGAACAGTAGTGGAAAAGGGTGAATAGCTAGTTTTTCAGTTTAGGTCCTGGCGATGGCGCCAGTGGCGAAAATACGTCCCAACCAACCACGGGCCCTCGAAATGGCCACAGACGGTCAGGTCTTGGTTTGGAAACATCGTATCATGTATTGTTTTATCGTGTATCTGAACGAGCCGGTTCTAGATACTTGCAGGCACGTCTGTGATAATCTTCTCGTAAATCTTCGACGATTCGACTGCGTATACAGTAGGGTCCATATATATCAAGTCGGTTTCAACGCCCAACAAAGAAAGCTGGTTCTATTCTCAAACTAAGTGCGTAGTTACCAGGCAACTGCGAAATAGGCGTGTTTTACGCAAGAAAGCACGTCAAAGCTATTTCTGAGAGATACGAGAGATACGAGTAGGTCCTGTCATTGAGAACACGTACCTCGTACGTACGTGTTGTTTGAGCTCCTGCCGAGGCTTGACGAACAGGTCTTTTTTTCGTCGGGTATGTGGCGTTTCTTAATTGCCCAAAACTCCAACTCCAAAAACAAGAACAAAAACAAGGCTTTAGCCAAAATCAGGTTCACCTGGTCCTTTGGTGCCAAAAACAAGTACTACACTAACACCTAGTACAAATCACACGCTAGGACACCTCTCATTGGCCAGCCGCACATCGTACCTGATTTTGGCATGAAATGGTCAGGTACACCAGGATTTGTCCACTTTGGTTAGCTTTCAACTGATTTTGGCGAATTTTGAGCCAATTACAGGCCATACGTGCACTGTCTCCTATACGCCCGACTCGAAGACATCACGTACATACGAACCGCCACAACGACTACAGGACGTAGCATACGCGCGCATACAGCACAATGGACCTGATGTAATATACGGTATTACGTAATGTTTGCCTGACCGGCGTTAATCCGGCACGGAACACCCCGGCATTATAGGGGCACCAAGATAGAATCAGGGGGCGTATACCCCCGATTGGTGATGTTGACCTTTCCAGTTTTATGTTTACCTTCCCATAGCGTGTAGAGGGGAGCGGAGGGCTCCAGTCTATCTGTTTTTGACTGACTTTGATCGCTCTGCAGACCTTTCAGGTTCCACTTCTATTTCAGTATACCTCATTTGGGTAAGTTAGCCTGTGACCAGGTGAATCGACCGTGTCAAGTGTTGGATTAGTACGGACAGATGGAGGTACTGGATAGAGAGACCGGCACGGTTTTAAATGTGAAGACAACAACAACAACAACAACAACTGCTGCTTGCTGACACGGTACTGAAAGACGGAAAGCGAGCCTTTCGGTCTCAAATTAACTCGATGTGTGTTCGTACGTATGCTATCAACGTGGCTACGACTATATACATACGTACCTGGTACAAGAATACGGAAATACACGTAGGAGTGAGTGCGATCACGAAATCAATGAAAGCATACGCAATACGACAGATATTAATACCCGTACTGAAAATATCATACAACATTTATCAAGAGTTTAGAGGACACACAAGGTGTATAGCCGGTCGCCCCGGTGGGCTAGCAGGTAACCACGAAGCCTGTAAGCGTCAAGAAAGCGAGTTCGAGCCCCGCCGAGTGCTGCTCTTAGGCACTTTTTCTCGCAAAAGTATATAAAAAATATATATATTCTTGACTAGCAGAAAGCGCGAGAGCGTGAGGTAGCAAAATTCGATGAGAGTCGACGAGCGTTGGGAAGGCTGAACCCTCTGCGCGATAAAAATTAAGGCAAGAACCGTAGTGGGGGGGGAGGGAGAGGAGCCTACTTTGTGACCCCGGATCTGAGTTACGACTAGGGAGGGAGAGACGGAAGTGCGAAGATAATAAATGGGATGGAAAAAA